>VDFB02367010.1:0-59623 GCA_007258455.2 Sequoia sempervirens
AGCGCATTTGCATAGAACTCATACACTTTAGACATAGAGAAGATGTTTTAAACATTTAGCAATCAACGACATGCAATAGGTACACATGTAAGCACTTATGTTGGAAAAAACATCATACACGGAACAAATTATCATACGTGAAGTAGTCACAAGGTGTGCACATAGGATATTGTAAGTCACAATCACAACAGTAATGAAGCTAGTAGCAAGAGAAACATTGAAAGGAACACAAACTATACAACAGACACAAATGTGATACATATAAGTAAGGCATGTTAATTTACTCGAGGAATGCAAATACACTCGGAAAATGTATATAGGTTGAATTAAAAAGCATATACTCAAGAAGTAGAATATGCATAACATAAATATTCACATGTAGAAAACATATTAAAGCACTTTAGGCATAAAGCAAAAATGTAAGACATGCGGCACATCTATAAGATATGAATCATATATTTGAATATATGTAGGCAGTAAAGCATGCAATATAGGCATGGAGTATACACCAACTTGGGACGTAGACTCGAATACATAAGGCATGAGGTATTTCTGGAGTATACACTTAAATATATAAAGCATGAGGTATGCTTGTCAATTGCAAGTATGCATAAGAATGGAGTAGACATGCTGAAAACACACCAATCATGAAAGACACATCAGGAAGTTATCCACAAAGCAGTTATGTTGAATATATTAGCCATAAATGTATACAAGATACAAGGCATAGGGCAACATGAATACATCTCTTGTATAGAGCACATCACAGACTACACATGTAGTATACAAATACACAAATTACACTTATAATTACATGGAGTAAGACGCTCAATATGAGACAAATTCATATAGAAGCAACAAGCAATGAATTACGCACAAGGCATATAAACCATGTAATTATACGTAGAGCACATAAACTCAATCAAGGTATGCAATGCATAAATACTCATAAGGCAGGAAGCAATATAGATGCACTCAACAGATACAAACAATTTCATACAGGCATGAATTACGCAGACACAAGCATACACTTAAGAATGGAGTAGTCACATATACATCAGTCATGAAGTGAACAAGTAAGATGCTAACACCCTAAGTTTGGTAAAACATGAGTGCATGAAGTCATAAGGTAAGTATATGTAAAGTATACACTTGAATTCAAAGTCACAAAGCATACAAGTACCAAGTCAAAGGGCATACACTCGAATACAAATACATCTCAAATTCAAATACAAGTATGCACTCAAATATCAATACAAAGTTAGAGTATACACCCAAAATACAAATTCAATCACGAGTCATAAAGTATACACTCAAATAAACACAATCGATGAGTATACACTCAAATACAATCACAAGTTATAGGGTGTACAATCAATTACAAATACACTTGAATGAATTATGCTGTCTGACAATCGAGAAGGTAGATTCGGTGTATCCCATACTACACCGAAATTCAATACCCTTTAGGATGTTTAAGAAATGACCTATGAAATTCAATATTCCATAAAAATTAAGAATAGTAATCGAAGTAAACATTAATTTAATTGTAATAAAGCAACATTAAAACATTCCTTTATCCCTTTTATTATGGCAGACATGTAATTTTATATACCAATTATTACTTATTTGAGTAGATTAACACATTTGTAGAACACTCCAAATTACTGCTCCTTTGCTCCAACATTCATAGGTGAAGAGGAAGTGAATACACATGAGAATGCCCTTAGTGATAACCTTCTCAGCCCGAGAGCGGTCTACAACGCCTGCTGTAACGACCCTCTCGGCCCCCAGTGACAGACCGCAGCCTGCCTACAGAGGGTGGCCTACCTTGAAGGCATCCTAGTCTCTGCATTCCTCAATGCATATTCAATTCCCTACCCTTATGACTGAAAGAGAAAGTCCACAATTTGATAGTGTATATTATAGTGTCAACTCTAATCTATTCCTTAGTTAAGATTACCCAAAAATAGCTACAGTCACGTTTTAAGTAGAATGCGATATTGATTCCTTATTACTCATATTACATGCATTTTATACTTTCATTAATACACTGTGCAAAGTGATCACTGTATTCTTATTATACTATGCTCTGTCACATTTAATCACAATAACAAGAAATGTGCAAACCTGATACTTAAGTTCGGTAGTGCCTGTACATACCTGTCTGGGTCGTTCACACATTAGCCATCTTTCTGTGACTAAGATAGGATGCACCCATAGCAGGAGAAAAGGCGATAATCCTTATGTTATCTTTCTTCTTCATCCGTTCTCATCGTTTCCCAACTATGTTGGAGGATCCTTCAGATCAAACATGTGGTAGTTTAGAGGAGAGGAATCCATAGGAGGCCCGTAGATACTCACACTAAGCCCAAGAGCGGATATCACCCCCTTGGCTCCCGATGGCATGACCCTCAGTCATCCGATCTGGGGAGTGGCATACCTAGTGGAGAACTAGTATCTACTCAACCTAAGATTTCCTTCCCTTCACTTTCTACATGCTTGTTTGATGATACAAAAATTTGATGAAAATATGAAATACACTTCATGTGAGAGACATTATGATAGAATATATAATAATATAGTTAGATATCCAAAACATATTAGTAATTATATAAGGTATTAAGAAATAGTAGCACGTATAACTTTATTATTCCAAAATGACCTCAATAGAAATGAGTGACATCAACTAGAATAAATATTATTATATATGAATTCTTATTCTACCGCATTATCATTTAATTACAAGATCTATTTACTAAAAATTAATATCTAAATTCATGATGTATTTTCTTTTATACTTACCTGCAAATTCCTCTTGCCTTCCATGGTTGTTTTATGGGGTTACTACACACAATTCTTATGATGGAATGGATCATCTTGATCTCATTAGTTGTCCAATTCAAAATAACATATCTATTTATACACATATATATAGCTTGATACTTATTTTACACTTACATATGGTAGCTATGATAAAAATAGCGAACAAGTGATTACATTTAGCGGTTATTGGGCATACCTGATTTGCATAAATTGGAATGTGTTTCCATATGTTCATAGAGTATACCTTTGCCTTTGGGTAAGTTTGCAAATGCTATTTTCACAGGGTGGCAGGAAAGTTGCTCTGATACCACTTGTAATGTTCCCTTTTTGATGGAAACACCTAAACCTGAATCTTCCATCCAAAATGTTTCTCAAAGAGACATTGGTAGCGTCAAGGATCAATTAGTTTAGTGATATTATCAAACAAGAAAGATCCTTCTATATAATTCATAAGTACAAAAGGGAGCTATTAACGTCTATCGAAAATCAAAGAGAAAACCATTATCAAACTAGAGTTATTATCACCTATAAAGCTCGATAATTGTTGCAAGCATTATTATCGTAACAATCATATAAACGCTTATATTCTACTTTTGATATGTAAATATCATAATTTCTACATGACTCAATATTTATATATTTATTTCTATAAGAATGCATCTATGCATATTCTATTTCGCTAACATTACCTAAGTAGTACATATTCTCCCTTATATCATTATTCATATATATTATTGATGTCATATTATTTATCATCCAATTTATCTATATCGAAGGGTGCATAAATAAACAACCATCATCCCTTACCTGTTGGTGGCGTACATATCTAATCCCTCCGAATGTTACTTACTTTCCTTTAACTCTTTCCTTCATTCGATGTCCTTCCTTCCTTCCAAGCTTCAGCTAATTGACGCCTTTGATCACATTAGTTTTAATCTGTCAGATAACACTAATAAACTCGTCCTTACTAGAATGTTTAATCGGTCCACTCCAGGGCAATCTATTGTTCTCCCGCCATGGTGGTTCCGTCCAGAAATGGTGGCGTATGTCTCCCGTGATGGTGGTTCTGTCCAGAAGTGGTGGCGTATGTCTCCCGTGGTGGTGGCGGATGTATGGTGTGATGCCCTGTTTGACTCCCTGAAGTTATATGTCCGCTCCTCGACTCTCCTCTAACCTATAGAGTTCATAGTTTGAATCTTCGCTGCTGATGACTCTTATCTTGCTTACCACGGCTCCATGTTCATTTTACTATAATCGATGGTTGAATGGCCTATCTGAGATGACGAAACAAGTCCCGATAACTATTCATCATTAATCCTTGCTTGCTGCTTCATCCAGTAGAAACTCGTAGCATCAGGGTCGTCGCTATATTCCTAAAAGTTCCGTGATATTGTTTCGCTCAATATCATGTTTTCCTGAGATACTTTCGTTGCTATGACCAATGGTATTCGACGGTGCCCTAAAGCAGTACATACATTCCAACCGATGACAACTCGTCCCTAAATGGGCGCTAATACATAAACTTTCGAAATCAAAGAACATCATAATCTTCTCTTCCTTCCCATGTCAGGGTCTTTATACTCTCCCGAAGATCAATGAAGAGTCATAGACGTCTAAGGGCAATGACCTTTCAAGATCACTTTAATTGGGGATTAACCATTAATCATGGCTTTCCATAACCTTAGGTGAATAAAGCCATAATAATATATTTGTATGATAAACGTTTATAATATTAATTTACTTTATCATAATATTATTATTAATTATAAATATTTAATAATTTCAAATTATAATAATAATAATTATTTGTTCAGCTATAATTATATATTCATTTTTTTTGAGTATTATTTGTATAATTATAATTATCCAATAATAATATTATTTTATATTCATTTTGTATACTTTAATATTTATTATATCATAAAAACATTTGTAATGATTTTACAATTGTAATATTGTCTTGGACAATTACAATTTTGTGATATCACAAGATTAATTAATTATTTTAATTATGCATCTAACGACACAAAAAATTGGGGACATGACAGAGAGGCAACAGAAGTGGGTGAGTAAGCTTCAAGCTTACGATTTTGACATTGAGTATGTCAAGGGGAAAAACAACATAGTGGCTGATGCGTTATCTAGAAGACCTCATTTGAGCTCATTATGTGAGCTTACTGCTGATTGGAGAAACATGTTGCATGCTGATTATGCCAAAGATTAGTTTGCAACCAGCATTATGGAGGGTACTTTTCATGACGAAAGGTACAAGGTGGTTGAAGGGCTGATACACTACAAGGGTAGAATCTTTTTGGTGGCTGATTCTAAGCTCAAAAAGAAGATTTTGTTGACATTTCATGACATTCCACTTGCTGGTCATCAGGGATTCTTCAAGACATATAGGCAGATCCGAGAAAGATTTTCTTGGAAAGGGTTGAAAGGAGAAGTTCAACGTTACATTCAGGAGTGTCCTACTTGTCAGATGAATAAAAATGAGCATACATTACTAGCTGGTCTGCTGCAACCTCTTCCCATTCCCAATCAAAAGTGTGAAAGCATCTCAATGGACTTCATCACTGGTTTACCCAAAGTTCAAGGAAGAGATTGTATCTATGTTGTAGTAGATAGATTGACAAAATTTGCTCATTTCTTTGCCATTACCAGCTCATTTTCAGCAGCTCAAGTTGCAAATCTGTTTTTTCATGAGGAGTTTAGATTGCATGGGTTGCCAAGAAACATTGTGACTGATAGGGACAGCAAGTTCCTAAGCACCTTTTGGCAAGAGGACTTCAGAATGAGTGGTACAGTGCTTACTCCAAGCACTAGTTATCACTCTCAAACTGATGGGCAAACAAAGATAGTAAACAAGTGGTTGGAAGGTTATTTGAGGAACTATGTTTCAGAACAGCAAAGAGCATGGGTGAAATGGCTTCACTTAGGCGAGTATTGCTACAATACTTCCTTTCACATGTCAATAAGGATGTCACCTTTCATAGCTCTTTATGGTTATGAGGCTCCTAGCTTTGTTGATTTGGTGTTTGGTGATACCAAAGCCCCTCAAGCCAAGGATATGTTACAGCAGAGTCAAGATATCTTGAAATCCTTGAAGAACAATCTGTAGATTGCACAGAATTAGCAAAAGATGTACACTGATCAGCGGCGTGTTGAGCGCTCTTTTGAGGTGGGAGATATGGTTTATCTTCGACTACAACCTTACAGACAGTCTACTCTTAAGAAGAGTGGAGCTGAGAAGCTCAAGCCTCGCTTCTATGGGCCGTTCAAGGTTATCAGAAAGGTGGGAGCAGTAGCGTATGAGTTGGAGCTACCTTCGAGTAGCAAAATGCACAATGTCTTCCACGTGTCTCGCCTTAAGAAGGAACTTGGACACAACGTTATTGCTTCATCACAGTTGCCACCTTTGCATGAAGAAGGACAGTTAGTTCTGATTCCTGAGGAGATTCTTGATTCCAGAGAACGTTCTTTGAGGAAAAGAACAATCAGAGTATATTTGGTGAAGTGGAAGAACTTGTCCATGGAGGATGCGACTTGGGAAAATGAGGAGATTCTGCAACATCCAGGTTTGCGACTGCTTGAGGACAAGCAATCTTGGGGAGGGCAGACTATAATGTCCCCTTCTCAAGCATGACTTCTTCTGTTGACCGTTGGCCTATTCTGGAGACCCGTAGGCTTCTCGGTGGTGAAATTAGGCTTTCTTGGTTGGTGGTTTCTTGTGCTCACGGATTGGTGATTGAACTGCGGATTCCTTCTGAGTTTTTCGTGAGCTTTTCGGTGGTGTGTTCTTCTTGGCATTCTGAGCACTTTCACGAATTTACTATTTTTAGTAAATTCTATTTCTGGCAGTGGTCCTGTTGGGTTCGGCACGATTAGCCTTCTACTTCAGTATGTTCAATTGGATTGCTCAACTTTGGCTTTGGGGCACATTTGGAGAGATAAGTTGAATTATTTTAATAAAGTCACATTCTAATGTTATATTTTGCTGTTGACCCCCCCTTAGCCTAGTGATTGAACTTATGTTGTTTTTAAAAGAGGGTCTTTGAGGGGTGGCGCTTCATGGAGTCATTTTATTATATTCTTAAGTCCAAAAATCAATGTTTGAAAAGGACGCCATCTTGAGGAGAAAATCATTTTAAATTAAAAAGTCAAATTGCTTTGAAAAAAGGTACGCCATCCTTGGAGGGAAAAGGAGTTACTTTAAATTTGAAAAGCAGGGTTTCTAGAAGCTTCTGGTGAGCCTTCACAAAGTTATAAAAGGAGGTCTTGGTCTTCATTTGTATCATCCAACATCTTGAGTAAAGTTATGCTGCCGAAATGGTGAGAGGATTGCTTCGAGGAATGAATGCCTCCTAGCTAGGCTCAACTTCGTGCTTGTGAGACAGCACCTAGTGGAGAGGTTTGTTTGTTTTGAGTGAATTTTGTAGTGAGGATTGCTTTGTTGTCAGTTAATGCATTTGTAGTTCAGTTATTTGCATTTTCATGTTATTTTCTAGAGTTGCTGAGGACATAGCTGATTGTAGTTTTCATTCATATTTTAAAAATACAAAAAGATATCATTCTGGGTGTTGTTTATTTCTTCTTGTCTAGGGTGGGCGCCCCTTTCCACCAATTTGCAGATTTTATTTTGAAGAACTTGAATTTATCTAAGGAAGTCGCCCCTCTTGCTGGGCCGTACCATTCTGTTTGCATTGGGATTTGTGTAGGAAATAAATACGGGTATTTGAGTTGTTAGAGGTCTCCTATCTTGGTCGCCACACTTCTTAGAGTTTCCAGCTTTTGATTTCATTTCATTTAGGTGGGTATTGGGTGAGATATGAGCATTTCATTGAAGAATTAGAGAGCAGGTCTGATATTCATGTTGCTGGTCTGTCATATCAGACTTTGGAAAATTGTGTATGAGTAAAGGGTGGGTGTTAGAACTTCACAATTGATCTATTGGATGACATCATTACTATTGCAGCTCTTTGAGATTCTCTAATTCTTGATCTTGCGGGCATTTTTCAACATATTGTAAGCTGAACAGTAGTACTGTCAGCAACTTTCTTATTCTTGCAATTTCAATGTTTGTAACTACCCACTGAATAAGTGGAAGAGGCTGGCTTGCCGCCTGTTTACTTAATTTGCATTGTAATTTCATAAGTTTCCGCCATATGGTCGCCTCTTATCCATCATGGATTGAGTAGCACATACTTGGTGTTGAGTTAATTTTCAGTATTGCAATAGATAGGGATCCTCTGACCATATGCTCGTCGTTCGCCGACGCATTTCTTGGTTAGAGTTCTTGTTTCAGCATTTCCTTTAAGATCCTCTGACCAATGCTCACACCTTGCCAACATCGGGATCCTGGTGTACATTCTGGTTAGAGTTGCTTTCAGCATCGTTTTGGTTTATGAGCTAACCTTAACGGGTGCTTGTTAATTGTAACTTGCATTTGAAAATCGAAAAAAATTTGGCTCGATATATTTCACATTAGCATCAAAAACTGAAATCCAAGCTTGAAAGAATTCACGCCAAGAATGCACACTCAATCCCAAGAAAGGATAGGTGTTGTCATATGGCGGAGAAGCTAATTGAATAGTACTTGAATGAAACAAACTCAACGTCAAGAATGTGCACTCAAGATCCCACTGAGGGCGAGGTGCTAACATATGACGGAGTGATTAATTGAAAACTGAAACTAATAGGCGGATAACCAGCCATGTAGCTACAACAATCTAATTCATCCGCTGCGGCGGGCATCTACTTGAGAGTGGGGATTCACCACTTTGAAAGTGGGTACAAAGAGAGATACAATCAATTATCCACACTGGCTGTAGACCATCCAAGGGTACTTAATGTGAGAAGAAAGAAGAATTAATTGCAGCAATTAGGAATGGAACAGTACTACTGTTTATAGTCTTACAAATAAGGAATAAAGTTGCAAATTACATATGAATTACAATAGCTTCAAAGCACATGAGTAATAGATGATCTCATACAATAATTATCTATCTAACTACTAATACTGAATCAAAAATCTGAACTTCTAAAGTCTGATAACAAAAATCAGTAAACTAAAAATGTCAACCAGCAACTGTGAAAACCAATAAAGTATTCATAACTCACTCAATTCACCTCCAAATCGAATGATGTCTTTTGCAGAGGTCTTCTAAGAGGTAGGCGCCCAAAAACAAACACCAAACAGCAGCAAACTTCAACTTATAACTCTTGCACAAATTCCAATGCTCTTTAGAAAATTACGGCCCTCCTTGAAGGGGCGATTTTCATTTAAAAATCAGACTCTTCAAAATAAAATCTCAAATTAAGCATGAAAGGTCGCCCAAGGTCAGCAATGGCATTGGTTAAATACCCAAAATCAAATTCAATATGAATTTAAAGCTATGAATCAAAATCATCTTCAGCTGTAGATGAACCAGCAAACCAAAATTGACAAAAACTCCAGAATTCTTCAATCAAATGAGCTCAATCTGCTAGTCTGATATTGAGAAGCAGCAATGTAGCCAACTAGGTGTTATCTTGCAAACACGAAATTGGACGAAAGGCTAGGAGGTAGACATCCTCGAAGCAAAATATCAATTGTCATTCCGACAGCATAACTTTAGCATAATTTTCATGGATCCAAGGCTGAAGCAAAGCATTCATCTTATAGAAGAGTAGAAGACTCTTCAATTCCTCAAGAAAGTATGCCAAGAGTCACATGAGACTCTTCAAATTTCCAAAATAAAAATAAACCTTCAAATGGCATCCCTTTTGCAAGAATATAATTTTCATTTTATTTAAAACAACTCCTCAAAGTGTGGCGTCCTTTTTCCCAAGGCATTTACAACTTAATAATTAATATTTAAAGTATATGAAGGCGTCCCCCTTCATGACCACCTTTTAACACAACTTTTTTGAAGTTATTCTCCTAGGCCAAGGGGTCAACTGCAATTTAAAACATTAATGCCTTTATTTATGAAATTCACCAAATAGACTTCTAGAAGCCAAAACTTGAATTCAGATAATTGCTCCAACTGGAAAAGTGTTCCTGAAAGATGACAATCTTCATACTGCCAAAATTAGAATTTACTATAAATAGTAAATGTAATGTCCCCATTTTGCGAGCATCAGAGTTCATAAGGATTAGCCTATCATTTGACCCTCGTAGGCTAACAGTTATGGTTAGAGGGTTATCCATGGCAGTTATCCAGAGTTTCGAGACATTACTCCACCAGTTGATTCGGGTTTGGGCCTTTGCAGGGGCTCACAAAGTGATATTTAGGCACTTACTATTTATAGTAAGTCAGGCCAACAGGGGTTACTATTTCTGGCAGGGCACTTGGCTCAGTTGGCAATCTTAGTTTCGACTTAGTTTGACAGTTTGTTGAGCAAACGAAGAATTACAGAGCATTTAATAATAATTAAATAATTATTATTATGACTTTATATTATAAAGTCAATTAAAGGAAATATTAATTAATTAAATGGCTTATTATAAAGTATTTTATAACTTTATAATATAAGGGAGATATTATTATTAAATGAGTATTTATTACTCATTTAAAAAAGGACGCCATTTATTAATTATTGAGCCTAAGTTGAAAAGGGCGAATTAAATAATATTAAATGCATTTTTAAGTTGATTTTTTGAAAAGGGTCGAACTTTTGAGGAAAAAGATATATATTTCTCTTCAAGGCAAATCGAACTCATTATTGATGATCATTTGAATTTGTCTTTTCTCTCTAAGATCATTTGGAGTTGGAGAAACAAGGGTTTCTGCAATCCGGTTTTGGAGAACGTCAACTCTTCAGAATCAAGCATACTGAGGTTGTGAAAGATCAGCTGAAGCTTGCTAAGAGGGTAGCTTTGTTCAGAAGTTACATTCGTGCTTACAGGGGAAAATAAGTAGGGGTTTGAAGAAGAAAATATTAAATCTACAAGAGATCAACTTCCAGCTTCATTCTTATTTCTCAGGCTATTGTATCTCCAACCGTACCATATCATTTATTACTTGCAGATCGGAATTTTAGTGTTGGCTGCTACAGTACTCGTGAATAGTGTCACGCTACAGTACCCGTGCTACAGTGCCCGCATACAGTGATTCGCTACAGTGATTCTTTCAACCTCCAACTGCTGCATACATCTCTGCGCTTCAAATCAGGTTCAAACGTGCAGATCTAGGTTGGTTATGTTCAGTGTAATTGTTGTTATTGAATATTCAGGTCTGAATATATATGTAAATCTAAGATTGAGGATTGTTGTGTGTATTTTTGAGCTCTATCTGGTCATGGATGTATGTGATTGATGCTCAGAACTAAATCTCTTAATTGTTGTACATTTTTGGGTTATAATAGTTTGCAATCAGTCAAGTATACACTCAGAAATTGATGTAATAATTGTTGTTTCAGTCAAACTGTCAATGTTGGTTGTGGAGTTAAGGTCTGATATAGTCATTGGTGTGTGTAATATTGTATTCCAGTGGTCTTTCTAAGTTGGTAAAGGTCTGATTATAATTTTTGGGCATTTAAGAGTGACATTGTAACTAATTTCTGAGCATAGAAACTTCTATTAGCATTGTATTTGGTTTAGTTGAAGTTTGTTCACAAAACTGGAAGCTCTTTGCATTCAAGGTTTGATGTTTATGAAGTGTGTAAGTCTGATATTCATTTCTGATGCAATCATATATTGTAAATCAGACCTAGTTGACAAATAGAATGTCATAATTTTGATTCTCAGTCATGTTCTTGCACTATACATTGAATGTCTCAAAATACATACATGTTATGCAATATGTTTGACAAAATGTTCTAACTGTCAAACTAAAATTAATCAAGCAAAATTGGAATAGAGATTGTCCCATTCAGAGTGGGTCATCACAGTAAACTCCTTGAAAAGCCATAGAACCTCAAAACTGGAAACCCTAATTTTACCTCAAACAAGCCTACAAGCTTCCAGAATAGGCTGATGAGTGACAGAATAGATCACTGATGAGAAGGGGACATTACAGTCCGCCCTCCTCGAGATTGCTTTTCCTCAAGCAACTGAAATGATGGATGCAACAAAATATGTTCTCCTTCCCACGTGGCATCTTCAATAGTCAAATTCCTCCATCTAACCAAGTATTCCTTGATTGTCCTTCTCCTCAAGGAACGTTCTCTAGTATCAAGAATCTCTTCTAGAATCAACACCAACTGACCTTCCTCATCCAATGGAGGTAATTCTGAAGTAGCCACAACATTGTGTCCAAGTGCCTTCTTGAGGCATGACACATGAAAGACGTTATGCACCTTGCTTTCTGCTGGAAGCTCCAACTCATAAGCAACTTCACCAATCCTCTTGGTGACTTTGAAAGGACCATAGAAACGTGGCTTCAACTTTTCTACACCACTCTTTTTGAGAGAAAATTGTCGATAGGGCTGAAGCCTCAAGTAAACCATGTCTCCTACTTCAAAAGATCTCTCAATACGCTGCTAATCAGCGTATAAATTTTGTTGGTTTTGAGCTTGTTGCAGATTTTCCTTTAAGGATTTTAAGATATCTCGGCTCTGTTGTAACATATCCTGTACTTGTGGAGCTCTACTATCACCAAACACTAAATCAACAAAATTAGTAGCCTCATAACCATAAAGAGCCATGAAAGGAGACATCTTAATTGACATATGATAGAAAGAGTTATAACAATACTCTCCTAAATGAAGCCACTTAATCCAAACTCTTTGCTGTCCTGAAACATAGTTTCTTAAGTAGCCTTCCAACCATTTGTTAACAATTTCTGATTGCCCATATGTTTGTGGGTGATAACTAGTGCTTGGAGTAAGCACCGTCCCACTCAATCTGAAGATCTCTTGCCAAAAAATACTTAGGAACTTGTTGTCCCTATCACTGACAATAGTTTTAGGTAATCCATGCAAATGAAAAGCCTCTCTAAAAAACAACTCAGCCACTTGAACTGCTGTAAATGAAGTTGTGACAACATAAAAATAAGCAAATTTTGTTAGTCTATCTACCACAACAAAAATACAATCACGTCCTTGCACCTTGGGCAACCCCATGATAAAATCCATTGCAATGCTCTCCCATTTCTGATTTGGAATTGGCAATGGCTGTAACAGACCAGCTGGATAAGAGTGTTCATTTTTATTCTTTTGACAAGTCGGACACTCTCTAATGTAGTTCAAGACTTCTTCTTTCAACCCTCTCCAAGTGAATCTTTCATGAATCTACTTATATGTCTTAAAAATCCCTTGATGACCAGCAAAGGGAATATCATGAAAAGATTGTAGAATCTTTTTTTTAAGCTTAGATTCAGGCACTAAAAAGATTCTACTTTTATAGAAAATTAAACCATCAACCAACTTATACCTTTCATCAACCAAATTTCCTTCTAGTAAGCTGGTGGAAAACTGATTTTTAGCATAATCAGCAGCAATTAACTCCTTCCAATCTGCTGATAACTCACAAAGTGACTGCAAATGAAGCCTTCTTGAAAGGGCATCAACCACTATGTTATTTTTTCCTTTGACATATTCAATGTCAAAGTCATAAGCCTGGAGCTTACTTACCCACTTCTGCTGCCTTTCATTCAAATCCTTTTGGTGCATAAAATGTTTAAGACTATTGTGGTCAGTCTTAACAACAAATTTACTTCCCACCAAATATTGACGGAATTTAGACAAAGCATGCATGATGGAAAGCATCTCTTTGTCATAAATGGAGTAAGTTTTTTCTGTTCCTCTTAACTTCCTACTTTCGAAGACAATGGGATGTTTGTCTTGCATTAGAACACCTCCAACACCTTCACCTAAAGCATCACATTGCAGCTCAAAAGATTTGGTAAAATCTGGAAGAGTTAACACTGGATAGGACATGTACTCATGATTTGCTTGAACTTATCAAAAACTTCTTGTGCCTTCTCCGTCCAAAGGAAAGCTCCATTTTTTGTAAGATCAATAAAAGGGGCTACTTGATGAGAATACCCTTTCACAAATCTTTTATAGAATCCACATAAACCCAAAAATACCCTCAAATGAGAAACATTCTTTGGAGTTGGCCAATCAAGAATGGCTCTTATCTTTTCAGGATCAACTTTCACACCCTTTGCGCTGATAATGTGGCCAAGATATAATAGCTCAGTCATCCCAAACTCGCACTTTGATTCTTTGGCGAACAAACATTCCTCTTCCAAAATATTAAGCACTTCTTCCAAATGCTTAAGGTGCTCTTCCCATGACTTGCTGAAAATCAAGATGTCATCAAAGAAGACAAGCAGAAACTTCCTCAACTGCTGTCTAAAAATCTTGTTCATACAAGATTGAAAAGTTGTTGGAGCATTTGTCAAGCCGAAAGACATAACAAGGAATTCAAAGTGCCCAAAGTGGCATCTGAATGTTGTCTTTTCTATGTCTGCTTCCCTCATTCTAATTTGATGATAGCCCAAACGAAGATCAATCTTTGAAAAGAACATAGCTCTATAGAGCTCATCGATGAGTTTGTCTATCCTAGAAATAGGATATCTATTTTTGATGGTCTTTTGATTCAATGCGCAGTAGTCAAAACACATTCACATTGTGCCATCTTTCTTTTTCACCAGCACCACTGCAGAGGCAAAAGGGCTATTGCTTGGCCTGATAAAACCCACTTCCAACAAATCCTTGATGGATTTTTCGATCTCATCTATTTTGCTTCTTTGGATACCGGTATAGTGTAGTTATGATGGGCTTTGCTCCTTCTTCTAATTCAATTACATGCTCAGAACATCTTTTAGGAGGTCTTCCAGGAGGTAGGCTTCCAAAGACTTTGCTCTTCTTTGAAAGTAAGGCTTGAATATTAGAGTGATATTGCCTTTTCTCCTCCACTGGATCAGCTGGTAGAACCAAACATTCAGCAGCCCATTCAACCTGATCATGATGGATCAGCCTTTCCATCCTCTTCAAAGACACAATTCGAGGACCCCCATTCGACATCCCTCTAAGAACAACCTTCCTTCCATTAGATTGAAATTTAAGCTCCATAGTTTGCAAATCCAATGTGATCTCACCAAGAGATCGCAGCCATTGTATGCCTAGCACAACATCAGTGTCTCCAATTCCCACCACATAAAAATCATCTTTAATCTCATAATTTCCCAATTGCATAGAGAGGTTAGGAATCTTCCTCGTGCAAGACATAGTAAAACCATCTGCAACCATTACCTTGAAACCATCAAATTCCTCAATCTTCAAACCTTTTTTAGCAACCAATCCTTCATCAATAAAATTATGAGTTGCTCTAGTGTCAATTAGAGCAACAATCCTTTGTGAATTAACTACTCCATGAACCCGAAAGGACTCATTTTTCTGAAAACTTGATAGTTGTGCAAAAGCACTACCATCTACCACCTCATCAGACTTCTCTTCTGGGGCTTCTTCACCTTCACTACTTGCTGATTCGTATTGCTGATCAGACGAATCAGATTCTGATCCATAATCAGAATAGCCCTCCATTCGATTTGCTTTGCCTCTTCCATAGCAACGATGACCCTTAACCCAAGGTTCACGGAAAGTGTAACAAACTCCATCTTTTCTAAGCTGTTTTTTGAGCTCCTCTAATAACCTTGGTGGAAACTTCTTCGACAAATTTGAAGAATGTTTTTTATCTTTCTTATGGCTGAATGGTTTTGAATGAAACTTAGGCTTTGGGGCTGCCAACTCCATGCTCCTAGCTTTCTTGATGGCTTCATCTAAAGTTGGTGGATCAAAAGCTTTGACCCAACCCTTCAAAGGCTCCATTAAATGCTCCATTAAACCTTCAACAAAAAGAACCACAAGTCTTCTCTTAGTAATCTTAGGCACCATTACCGATAACCTCTAGAAATCAGCCATGTAATTTTCTAAAGATCCTTGTTTTAACTCGGCCAATTCTCTGAATCTCAACTCAGGATCCTTAGAATCAAATCTCTCGATCAGCTTGTTGGTAAACTTCTCATATGTGTGAATGAGGTTATGGCCAAGAGTGACCAAACCATGAGTCCACCATTCGTGAGCTATTCCATCCAAATGCAAAGTAGCAAATTTGATGGCATCTTCTCCTGGCATTCGTCTGAGAGAAAGATAATTATCTAGCTTATGCACCCATGATCTGGCTGTGCACTTATTACTACCATCAAAATTCTCCATAGTAATCTTTCCCAATGCTTGGTAGAAATCATTTCTAGGTGACATAGGAGGACGTTGCTCATTCCTTCCTCCATTTCTTCGACTCCTTTGATTCATGTATTGATCAAAGGTCCAAGTACCTCTCAAATCAAGAGGTAAAGAAACGTACTCCATGTATGCTTGACGAGCATCATCAGCAAAAGTTGGTGTAGCTTCAACCGGTTGTTGCTCTTCCCTTGGCGTGAAGACGGGAAAAGGGGGTAGGAGGATGACCCACTAGGAATTGCAGCATGCTGACCCACAATTTTGTTTCTTGTATTCACCTCAGGACTGCCATTATTGTTATTCCCATTAACTCCACTACTTTCTCCAGTTGAATTATTCTGGGACTGAAAAACATTAAGTGCAGCTTCCTGGTCCAACTTGGACAGTAATCGGGACATCATGTCTATCATTCCATCAAACTTTTTCTCTGCTTGATCCCTTTCGTCAGACATTTTTTTAACTGTTTGATTGACTTCTTTCTCCACTGACTTTTCTGTACCTTCAACTATTTTGCCAAGATCCCTCAAAACTTCTAAAAAGGTCTCTGCCTCTGGAACGAGAGGAAACTAATGATGGGTTCTGGCCTGACTTCTGGTGAATGGCCTAGTGCCTCTTCCACTCATCAAACAACCAACTGCAAGATTGTCACAGGATGCCAAGGTCTTCTACTCTGATACCACTGAAATATGCTAACCAATTTTTTCGATAGTTTTACACAATATAAACTAGCACTAGCCAACTTGATTAGCGTTAGCATCAAAAACTAAAATCCAAGCTTGAAAGAATTCATTCCAAGAATGCACACTCAATCCCAAGGAAGGATAGGTGTTGTCATATGCCAAAGAAGCTAATTGAATAATACTTGAAATGAAACAAACTCAATGTCAAGAATGTGCACTCAAGATCCCACTGAGGGCGAGGTGCTAACATATGACGGAGTGATTAATTGAAAACTGAAACTAATAGGCGGATAATCAGCCATGTAGCTACAACAATCTAATTCATCCACTGCTGCAGACATCCACTTGAGAGTGGGGATTCACCACTTTGAAAGTGGGTACAAAGAGAGATACAATCAATTATCCACACTGGCGCTAGACCATCCAAGGGTACTTAATGTGAGAAGAAAGAAGAATTAATTGAAGCGATTAGGACTGGAACAGTACTACTGTTTATAGTCTTACAAATTAGGAATAAAGCTGCAAATTACATATGAATTACAATAGCTTCAAAGCACATGAGTAATAGATGATCTCATACAATAATTATCTCTCTAACTGCTGATACTGAATCAAAAATCTGAACTTCTAAAGTCTGATAACAAAAATCAGTAAACTAAAAATGTCAACCAGCAACTGTGAAAACCAATAAAGTATTCATAACTCACTCAATTCACCTCCAAATCGAATGATGTCTTTTGCAGAGGTCTTCTAAGAGGTAGGCGCCCAAAAACAAACACCAAACAGCAGCAAACTTCAACTTATAACTCTTGCACAAATTCCAATGCTCTTTAGAAAATTACGGCCCTCCTTGAAGGGGCGATTTTCATTTAAAAATCAGACTCTTCAAAATAAAATCTCAAATTAAGCATGAAAGGTCGCCCAAGGTCAGCAATGGCATTGGTTAAATACCCAAAATCAAATTCAATATGAATTTAAAGCTATGAATCAAAATCATCTTCAGCTGTAGATGAACCAGCAAACCAAAATTGACAAAAACTCCAGAATTCTTCAATCAAATGAGCTCAATCTGCTAGTCTGATATTGAGAAGCAGCAATGTAGCCAACTAGGTGTTATCTTGCAAACACGAAATTGGACGAAAGGCTAGGAGGTAGACATCCTCGAAGCAAAATATCAATTGTCATTCCGACAGCATAACTTTAGCATAATTTTCATGGATCCAAGGCTGAAGCAAAGCATTCATCTTATAGAAGAGTAGAAGACTTTTCAATTCCTCAAGAAAGTATGCCAAGAGTCACATGAGACTCTTCAAATTTCCAAAATAAAAATAAACCTTCAAATGGTGTCCCTTTTGCAAGAATATAATTTTCATTTTATTTAAAACAACTCCTCAAAGTGTGGCGTCCTTTTTCCCAAGGCATTTAAAACTTAATAATTAATATTTAAAGCATATGAAGGCATCCCCCTTCATGACCACCTTTTAACACAGCTTTTTTGAAGTTATTCTCCTAGGCCAAGGGGTCAACTGCAATTTAAAACATTAATGCCTTTATTTATGAAATTCACCAAATAGACTTCTAGAAGCCAAAACTTGAATTCAGATAATTGCTCCAACTGTAAAAGTGTTCCTAAAAGATGACAATCTCCATACTACCAAAATTAGAATTTACTATAAATAGTAAACTCCCTGAAAAGCCATAGAACCTTAGAACTGGAAACCCTAATTTTACCTCAAACAAGCCTACAAGCTTCCAGAATAGGCTGATGAGTGACAGAACAGATCACTGATAAGAAGGGGACATTACATGGGTGCCCAAGAAGGAGATAGGTGTCCAACCTTTTGAGGGCCTAACTGGATGAATTTGCAAACGAAGCCTCCAGCATGACTTCTTCAGTTTTGAAGCAGCTCTCCAATGTACTCATCAACACATTCGTTGGAGGTTGCAGTCATCAGATATCGAAGGCGGAACAAAAGGAAAAACATGAGCAAAATATCAAAAATCAAAAGCAAAGGTGAAGTTTACAAAATAAACTCCAAACTTTGGAGGAGTTGGGGGCCCCAGCTAGCCAGGGGCGCCCAAGCTTTTGACCCCCAAGATGCAACTTTCAGGAGACATCACTCCTAGGAGAGCCCCTTTAGAATCTTCTCAGCTATCTAGTGAATCTAACAACAAGTCGATTGGATCAGTCTAGCTCCCGGAATCACAAATTCTTCAGAAGATCAGAAAACATGAAGAGAATGAAGAATGTCAAAAAATGGCTAACACTGAAAAAGTTGGGCACCCCAGAAGTAGATAGGCGCCCATGATTTTCGAGATCAAAATGAAGTTGCCTCCAGAGCAATCTCACCAGATTCGATCAAGCTTCGTGATGGATCATTCAGCTCGTCTGTATGATCAATCTAGAGGTTGGAAATCAAATTCAAACTAGGGTCCAAAATTAAGAAAAGGTTGAAACTATCAGAAAAATGACAACGTTTGGAGAAGATAGGCACCTCTAGCCAAGAAGCGCGCCCAAGTTCACATGCCTTAGCTAAATTTTTCAAATTTTCAAAATTTCAAGAAGATAGAGACGTCCAACTTTGATGCACCTTCTCAAGATGAGCTTCAAGAAGATTTAAAACAAAAGAAGAAAGCAGATTTTCTCAACATCAGCTTATTTAAGACGCCTTTGCCTTTCATTATTCACATTTTTGCAAGTGGCGTCCTGTTGTGACCTTTTCACACATCGCCCCATTGCAAATGGGGACCCTTTGTTTTTTTGCTTTTTTGGGTCTTGCCTTGGCGTCACAACTGCTTATCACCATGTTTCTTTTACAATTTGGGGTTTGAGTTTCTAAGGGTCACCCAAACCAAGCGAGGAATTTGAGACTGAATCATTCTCCAAACATCACCACAGTGCTTAGGAGGCCCGAGGGACGAAGATCGACTGTCGTTTCATTCAATTCTGGCATCCCCTACTTTTTGGGGATTGCCCCTCCGGACCCCCTATTTTTTAGGGACATTATTTTTGGCATTTTTAGCCCAAGTTAGAGTTCCTATTTTTTAGGGGCTATTTTTAGAAAGTTGCTATTATGGAAAAAGTTTCTATTTTTGTCAAGGTTTCTATATTTGGAAAGTGCCCAAATTTCGAAAATCCACTCAAAACTTCTAAAAAGTCAATACAAATCTCAGAAAATCAATTTGAAAAAATTCATGAAATCATGATGAAAATCAAAAAATAAATGAAAATATGGAAAAATCAGTCCAAAAATCACAAAAAATCATGGAAAATTTGGAAAATTCATGGAGAAACCTGGAAAATTCATGGAGAAGACTGAAAATCATGGTGAATTTGCTTAAGTATGGAGGTAAGAATTCATGCAGTGTAATGTCCCCTCCTCATCAGTGATCTATTTTGTCACTCATCAGCCTATTCCAGAAGCCTATAGGCTCGTTCGAGGTAAAATTAGGGTTTCCAGTTCTAAGGTTCTATAGCTTTTCAGGGAGTTTACTATTTATAGTAAATTCTAATTTTGGCAGTATGAAGATTGTCAGCTTTCAGGACTTCATTTCCAGTTGGAGCAATTATCTGAATTCAAGTTCTAGCTTCTAGAAGTTTTATTTGGTGAATTTCATAAATAAAGGCATTAATGTTTTAAATTGAAGTCGACCCCTTCGCCTAGGAGAATAACTTCAAAGTTGTGTTAAAAGGTGGTCATGAAGGGGGACGCCTTCATATACTTTAAATATTATTCAAAGTTTTAATGCCTTGGGAAAAAGGATGCCACACTTTGAGGAGTCAAGTTTTAAATAAAGTGAAAATTATATTCTTGCAAAAGGGACGCCACTTCAAAGATTATTTTTATTTTGGAAATTTCAAGAGTCTCATGTGACTCTTGGCGTACTTTCTTGAGGAATTGAAGAGTCTTCTACTCTTCTATAAAATGAATGTTTTGCTTCAACCTTGGTATCCATGAAAATTATGCTAAAGTTATGTTGTCGGAATGACTAGTGATATTTTGCTTCGAGGATGTCTACCTCCTAGCCTTTCGTCCAATTTCATGTTTGAAAGATAACACCTAGTTGGCGACATTGCTGCTTCTCAATATCAGACTAGCAGATTGAGCTCATTAAATTGAAGAATTTTGGAGTTTTTGTCAATTTTGGTTTGCTAGGTCATCTACAGCTGAAGGTGATTTTGATTCATAGCTTAAAATTCATATTGAATTTGATTATGGGTATTTCACTATTACATTTGCTGACCTTGGGCGACTCTTCATGCTCAATTTGAGATTTTTATTTGAAGAACCTGATTTTTAAATGAAAATCGCCCCTTCAAAGAGGGTCGTACTTTTCTAAAAAGCATTGGGATTTGTGCAAGAGTTATAAGTTGAAGTTTGCTGCTGTTTGGTGTTTGATTTTGGGCGCCTACCTCTTAGAAGACCTCTGCAAAAGACATCATTCGATTTGGAGGTGAATTGAGTGAGTTATGAATACTTTATTGGTTTTCACAGTTGCTGGTTGACATTTTTAGTTTACTGATTTTTGTTATCAGACTTTAAAAGTTCAGAATTCTAATTCATTTCAGCAGTTAGAGAGATAATTATTTGTATGGGATCATCTATTACTCATGTGCTTTGAAGCTATTGTAATTCGTATGTAATTTGCAGCTCTCTTTCTTATTTATAAGACTGTAAACAGTAGTACTGTTTCAGTCCTTAATCGCTGCAATTAATTCTTCTTTCTTCTCAAATTAAGTACCCCTGGATGGTCTACCGCCAGTGTGGATAATTGATTTTGTATCTCTCTTGTACCCACTTTCAAAGTACGGAATCCCCACTCTCAAGTGGATGCCCGCCGCAGCAAATGAATTAGATTGTTGTAGCTTCATGGCTGGTTATCCGCCTATTAGTTTCAGTTTTAATTTAATCACTCTGTCATATGTTAGCACCTCGCCCTCAATGGGATCTTGAGTGGACATTCTTGACGTTGAGTTCGTTTCATTTCAAGTACTGTTCTTTAGCTTCTCCGCCATATGACAACACCTATCCTTCCTTGGAATTGAGTGTGCATTCTTGGCGTGAGTTCTTTCAAGTTTGGATTTCAGTTTTTGATGCTAACGCTAATCAAGTTGGCTAGTGCTGGTTTATATTGTGTAAAACTATCGAAAAAATTGGTTAGCATATTTCAGTGGTATCAGAGCAGAAGACCCTGCCATCCTGTGGCAATTTGCAGTTGGTTGTTGGATAAGTGAAAGAGATACTAGACCATTCACCAGAAGTTAGGCCAGAACTCAACATCAGTTTCCTCCCGTTCCAGAGGCAGAGACTTTTTCAAAAGCCTTAAGGGATCTTGGCAAAACAGTTGAAGGTACAAAAAAGTCAATGGAGAAGGAAGTCAGTCAAACAGTTAAAAAAATGTCTGACGAAAGGGATCAAGCAGAGAAAAAGTTTGATGGAATGATAGATATGATGTCCCGATTACTATCCAAGTTGGACTAGCAATCAGCGCTTAATGTTTTTTAGCCCCAGAATAATTCAACTAGAGAAAGTAGTGGAGTTAATGGGAATAACAATAATGCTAGTCCTGAGGTGAATACAAGAAACAAAATTGTGGGTCAGCATGCTGCAATTCCTAGTGGGTCATCCTCTAGACCCCTTTTCCCCGTCTTCACGTGAAGGGAAGAGCAACAACCAGTCGAAGCTGCAGCAACTTTTGCTAATGATGCACGTCAAGCTTACATGCAGTACGTGTCTTTACCTCTTGACTTGAGAGGTACTTGGATGTTTGATCAATACATGAATCAAAAGAGTCAAAGAAATGGAGGAAGGACTAAACAACGTCCTCCTATGGCACCTAGAAATGATTTCTACCAAGCTTTGGGAAAGATTACTATGGAGCATTTTGATGGTAGTAATAAGTGTACAGCCAGATCATGGGTGCAGAAGCTAGATAATTATCTCTCTTAAACCAATGTCGAAAGAAGATGCTATCGAGAGATTTGATACCAAGGATCCTAAGTTGAGATTCAGAGAATTGGCTCAGTTAAAACAAGGATCTTTAGACAATTATGTGGCTGATTTCCAGAGGTTATCAGTAATGGTGCCTAATATTACTGAGAGAAGACTCGTGGTTCTTTTTGCTGAAGGTCTAATGGAGCCTTTGAAGGGTTGGTTCAAAGCCTTTGATCCACCAACTTTCAATGAAGCCATCAAGAAAGCTAGGAGCATGGAATTGGCAGCCCCAAGGCCTAAGTTTCATTTGAAACCTTTCAGCCATAAGAAAGATAAAAAGACTTTTTCAAATCTGCCTAAGAAGTTTCCACCAAGGTTATCAGAGGAGCTCAAAGAACAGCTTAGAAAAGATGGAGTTTGCTACACTTGCCGTGAACCTTGGGTTAAGGGTCACCGTTGCTATGGAAGAGGCAAAGCAAATCGAATGGAGGGCTATTCTGATTATGGATCAGAATCTGATTCGTCTGATCAGCAATGAGGAATTTGAAGGTTTCAAAGTAATGGTTGCAGATGGTTTTACTATGTCTTGCACAAGGAAGATTCCTAATCTCTCTATGCAATTGGGAAATTATGAGATTAAAGATGATTGTTATGTGGTGGGAATTGGAGACACTGATGTTGTGCTAGGCATACAATGGCTGTGATCTCTTGGTGAGATCACATTGAATTTACAAACTATGGAGCTTAAATTTCAGTCTAAGGGAAGGAAGGTTGTTCTAAGAGGGATGTCAAATGGGGGCCCTCAAATTGTGTCTTTGAAGAGGATGGAAAGGCTGATCCATCACGATCAGGTTGAATGGGCTGCTGAATGTTTGGTTCTACCAGCTGATCCAGTGGAAGAGAAGAGGCAATATCATCCTGATATCCAAGCCTTACTTTCAAAGAAGAGCAAAGTCTTTGGAAGCCTACCTCTTGGAAGACCTCCTGAAAGAGGTTCTGAGCATGTAATTGAATTAGAAGTGAAGCCCGTCATGACTATACCATACCGTTATCCAAAGAAGCAAAAAGATGAGATCAAAAAAGCCTTCAAGGAGCTATTGGAGACCGGTTACATTAAACCAAGCAAGGGTCCTTTTGCTTCTGCAATAGTGCTGGTCAAAGAGAAAGATGGAACAATGCGTATGTGTATTGATTACCATGAATTGAATCAAAAGACCATCAAGAATAGATATCCTATCCCTAGGATTGATGAGCTTATTGATGAGCTCCATGGGGCTATGTTTTTCTTGAAGATTGATCTTTGTTCGGGCTATCATCAAATCAGAATGAGGGAGGCAGATATAGAGAAGACAGTTTTTAGATGCCATTTTGGGCATTTTGAATTTCTTGTCATGCCTTTTGGTTTGACAAATGCTACAGCTACATTCCAATCTTGTATGAACAAGATTTTTAGAGCAGTTGAGGAAGTTTGTGCTCATCTTCTTTGACGATATTCTCATCTTCAGTAAGTCTTGGGAAGAGCACCTCAAGCACTTGGAAGAAGTGCTTAGTATTTTGGAGGCGGAATGTTTGTTTGCCAAAGAATCAAAGTGTGAGTTCGAGATGACGGAACTATTGTATCTCGGCCACATCATTAGTGCCAAGAGTGTCAAGGTTGATCCCGAGAAGATTAAGGCCATCCTTGGTTGGCCACCTCCAAAGAATATTTCTCACTTGAGAGGATTTTTGGATTTGTGCGGATTCTACAGAAGATTTGTTAAAGGATATTCTCACATGGCAATCCCACTTACATATCTTACTAAGAAAGGAGCCTTCCTATGGACAGATAGAGCACAAGGAGTCTTCGACAAGTCCAAGCACATAATGAGCTCATGTCCAGTGTTGGCCCTACTAGATTTCACAAAGGCCTTTGAATTACAGTGTGATGCTTCAGGTGAGGGAGTTGGAGCTGTTCTTATGCAAGACAAGCACCCCATTGTCTTTGAGAACAGAAAGTTGAGAGGAGCAGAAAAATCTTACTCAATATATGACAAAGAGATGCTTGCTATTATGCATGCATTATCTAAGTTCCGTCAATATTTGGTGGAAAGTAAATTTGTTGTTAAGACTGATCATAATAGTCTTAAACACTTTATGCACCAAAAATATTTAAATGAAAGACAGCAGAAATGGGTAAGTAAGCTCCAAGCGTATGACTTTGACATTGAGTATGTCAAAGGAAAAAATAACATAGTGGCTGATGCTCTTTCGAGAAGGCCTCATTTGCAGTCACTTTGTGAGTTATCAGCAGATTCAAAGGAGTTAATTGCTACTGATTATGCTAAAAATCAATTTGCAACCAGCTTGTTTGAAGGTCATTTGGTTGATGAAAGGTATAAGTTGGTTGATGAGTTAATTTTCTATAAAGGTAGAGTCTTTTTAGTGCAAGAATCTAAGCTTAAAAAGAAGATTCTACAATCTTTTCATGATGTTCCCCTTGCTGGTCATCAAGGTATGTTCAAGACTTACAAGCAGATTAGAGAAAGGTTTGCTTGGAAAGGGATGAAGGATGAAATAATGAACTACATAAGAGAGTGTTCTATTTGCCAAAAGAATAAGAATGAACATTCTTTTCCAGCTGGGTTGTTGCAGCCCTTGCCAATTCCAAATCAGAAATGGGAAAGCATTGCAATGGATTTCATCACTGGGTTGCCTAAGGTACAAGGACGTGATTGTATTTTTGTGGTGGTAGATAGATTGACTAAGTTTTCACATTTCTATGCGATCACAACTTCTTTTACAGCAGCTCAAGTGGCTGAGTTATTCTTTAGAGAAGTTTTTCGGTTGCATGGTTTGCCTAAAACCATTGTCAGTGATAGGGACAACAAGTTCTTAAGTTCTTTTTGGCAAGAAATCTGCAGGCTGAGTGGTACAGTGCTTACTCCAAGCACTAGTTATCATCCTCAAACAAATGGGCAATCCGAGATTTTCAACAAGTGGCTAGAGGGCTACCTTAGAAATTATGTTTTAGGGCAACAAAGAGCTTGGATTAAGTGGCTTCATTTGGGAGAGTATTGCTACAACTTTTCCAATCATATGTCGATTAAAATGTCTCCTTTTATGGCCCTTTATGGTTATGATTCTCCTAACTTCGTAGATTTGGTGTTTGGTGATAGTAGAGCTCCACAGGCTAAGGATTTGCTTCAGCAGAACCAAGACATCTTGAAATCTCTCAAGGAAAATCTGCAACAAGCTCAAAACCAGCAGAAGTTATACGTTGATCAGCAGCGTGTTGAGAGATCTTTTGAAGTTGGAGACATGGTCTACTTAAGGCTTCAGCCCTATAGACAATCTACCCTTAAGAAGAGTGGTGCAGAAAAGTTAAAGCCACGATTTTATGGTCCTTTTAAAGTCACCAAAAGGATTGGTGAAGTTGCTTATGAGTTGAAACTTCCAGCTGAAAGCAAGGTGCATAACGTCTTTCATGTGTCACGCCTCAAGAAGGCACTTGGACACAATGTTATGGCTACTTCAAAATTACCTCCATTGGATGAAGAAGGTCAGTTGGTGTTGATTCCAGAAGAAATTCTTGATACTATGAAATATTCCGAGCCAATTTTTTTCGATTTTTTCAATTTCAAATTACAATCAATACACCCGTTAAGGTTAGAAGATAAACCAAAACATACTGAAGCAACTCTAACCAGTATGTACACCAAGATCCCGATGTGGGCAAGGTGTGAGCATTGGTCAGAGGATCTAAATCAAACTGCTTATGCTGTAACTCTAACCAAGAATGGCGCCGATGATGGCGAGCATATGGTCAGAGGATCTTCTACCCTAAATGTTGAAAGGGAACTCGACGTCAAGTATGTGCTACCCAATCCAATACGGAGTGAGGGGCGACCATATGACGGAGTGATTACAATAACAATACTTGAAAAGAAATGCGGAAAGCTGAAAATACTCGACACCCAGAATGTGCTTGCTAACCTAGAGTGGGAGAGTAGCTACCATAGGGCAGAGGTGTAACTATTACAAACTTCAAATAAAATTGAGCATTACAAAGCAGAATTGAACAAGCTTAAGAATCACTACCGTCAGTTTACAAAATGAGTATCATACGCCTGTCAAGAGATTAGAACTGGAAATATTAATCATTACAATACAATAAGAACTCCCTTGGCTTGATTCAAGATGCCACATCAAATTCTCACAATGATTGGAAATAATACTTCTATTTTTTTTTGTTTTCCTCAAATCTACATTTTGCAATTAAAACCAGCAGCCTATGAAACTATTCAAATGCTCATATCTCCCTAGTAACTTGCTCAAATGGCATGATGTCTGATGCACAATACTCCTAGCATGATGGTGCTCAAACTAATATCAAGAACACAGACTCAAAATGCATCTAATGATTAATGCACAAATCCCAAGGCAAGTAAATGGTACGGCCCAGTTGAGAAAGGCGATTTTCTTTTAAAAATTGCAGCCTTCACTTAAAATTCTATAAACTTGGGAATAGGGTCGGCCTCCACAAACAGAAAGGATAAGACAATACCCAGAAGCTAATTTTTTGTCTTTTTTGATTTATGACTAAAAACATGAATCTGCTGTATAAAACAATGCAATATGCTGAAACCACTAATATGACAATCAGATCTAACTATGCAATAAGCTGAATACAATGCACAAACTAAATGCAACTCACAAATAGACTGAATCACCACTAGTTGTTGTCTTGCAAACAAGAAGCAATGCTCGAGCTAGGAGGCCTTCATTCCTCGAAGCAGTTCCAAAGCCAAACCGGCAGCATAACAGTACTGTAGTCCAAAGATGTCAAATGATGCTCAAAGCCTTCCTTTTATAACTCCCTGTTTACTTCTCGAAACCCTAAAATCCACTTCAATGTCAAAAACCCTAGCTCTTTCTCCAAGATGGCGTCATTTTTCCTTTCAAGCTCAACATTGATATTTTAAATAAAAATCATTACTTTGATAAATGCGCCCACCTTATGCTTGTTTTGACTTTGGCAAATAACAAATTAATCTTTAATGAAGCGCCGCCCTTAAAAAGCCCACTTTTCAAAACAACATAAAGTCAATAGACTAGGCCAAGGGTCAACGTTAAAATATAATATTTAAAACGTGACTTTTTTAATTGACTTAACTTATCTCTCCGAAAGTGCCCTGAAGCCATTACTGAACAAGTCAACTGACCAAACTGAAGCAGGGAGTCAACCAAGCTAAACCCAACTGAAAAGCTGCCAAAAATAGAATTTACTAAAAATAGTAAATTCCAGAAAATGCTCTGAATGCCAAAATGAACATACCACTGCGAAGCTCTCTGAAAACCTAGAAAGAATCCGCCCTAAAAACCACCAACTCCGAGCAAAGACAACCTCAAAAATAGGAAACCCTAATTTTACCTTCCGACTAGCCTTCGAGTTTCCAAAAAAAGGCCAACGGTCACTGGAAATATCAGGTTTGAGAAGGGGACATTACATACTAGAGAACATTCCTTAAGGAGAAGGACAATCAAGGAATACTTGGTTAGATGGAGGAATTTGCCAATTGAAGATGCCACGTGGGAAGGAGAACAGATTTTGTTGCATCCATCTTTTCAATTGCTTGAGGACAAGCAATCTCGAGGAGGGCGGACTGTAATGTCCCCTTCTCATCAGTGATCTGTTCTGTCACTCATCAGCCTATTACGGAAGCCTGTAGGCTAGTTTGAGGTAAACTTAGAGTTTCCAGTTCCGAGGTTCTATGGCTTTTTAGGGAGTTTACTATTTATAATAAATTCTAATTTTGGTAGTATGAAGATTGTCAGCTTTCAGGACTTCATTTCCAGTTGGAGCAATTATCTAAATTCAAGTTCTGGCTTCTAGAAGTTTTATTTGGTGAATTTCATAAATAAAGGCATTAATGTTTTAAATTGCAATTGACCCCTTGGCCTAGGAGAATAACTTCAAAGTTGTGTTAAAAGGTGGTCATGAAGGGGGACGCCTTCATATACTTTAAATATCATTCAAAGTTTAAATGCCTTGGGAAAAAGGACGCCACACTTTGAGGAGTCATGTTTTAAATAAAGTGAAAATTATATTCTTGCAAAAGGGATGCCACTTCAAGGATTATTTTTATTTTGGAAATTTGAAGAGTCTCATGTGACTCTTGGCATACTTTCTTGATGAATTGAAGAATCTTCTACTCTTCTATAAAATGAATGCTTTGCTTCAGCCTTAGTATCCATGAAAATTATGCTAAAGTTATGCTTTTGGAATGACTAGTGATATTTTGCTTCGAGGATGTCTACCTCCTAGCCTTTCGTCCAATTTCGTGTTTGAAAGATAACACCTAGTTGGCGACATTGCTGCTTCTCAATATCAGACTAGCAGATTGAGCTCATTAAATTGAAGAATTCTGGAGTTTTTGTCAATTTTCGTTTGCTGGGTTATCTACAGCTGAAGGTGATTTTGATTCATAGCTTTAAATTCATATTGAATTTGATTCTGAGTATTTCACCATTACATTTGCTGACCTTGGGCGACCCTTCATGCTCAATTTGAGATTTTTATTTGAAGAACCTGATTTTTAAATGAAAATCGCCCCTTCAAGGAGGGTCGTACTTTTCTAAAGAGCATTGGGATTTGTGCAAGAGTTATAAGTTGAAGTTTGCTGCTGTTTGGTGTTTGATTTTGGGCGCCTACCTCTTAGAAGACCTCTGCAAAAGACATCATTCGATTTGGAGGTGAATTGAGTGAGTTAAGAATACTTTATTGGTTTTCACAGTTGTTGGTTGACATTTTCAGTTTACTGATTTTTGTTATTAGACTTTAAAAGTTTAGAATTCTGATTCATTTCAGCAGTTAGAGAGATAATTATTTGTATGGAATCATCTATTACTCATGTGCTTTGAAGCTATTGTAATTCGTATGTAATTTGCAGCTCTCTTTCTTATTTGTAAGACTGTAAACAATAGTACTGTTCCAGTCCTTAATCACTGTAATTAATTCTTCTTTCTTCTCACATTAAGTACCCCTGGATGGTCTACCGCCAGTGTGGATAATTGATTTTGTATCTCTCTTGTACCCACTTTCAAAGTGGCGAATCCCCACTCTCAAGTGGATGCCCACCGCAGCGGATGAATTAGATTGTTGTAGCTTCATGGCTGGTTATCCGCCTATTAGTTTCAATTTTCAATTAATCACTCCATCATGTTAGCGCCTCGCCCTCAGTGGGATCTTGAGTGCACATTCTTGACGTTGAGTTCGTTTCATTTCAAGTACTGTTCTTTAGCTTCTCCACCATATGACAACACCTATCCTTCGTTGGGATTGAGTGTGCATTCTTGGCGTGAGTTCTTTCAAGTTTGGATTTCAGTTTTTGATGCTAACGCTAATCAAGTTGGCTAGTGCTGGTTTATATTGTGTAAAACTATCGAAAATATTGGTTAGCACATTTCAGACTAAAGCCCAACCATTACACCAAAAGACCGGCTTGATAATGAGGGCGGCTACCCAGGGTGTTAAGGGTGGCAACTAGGGAGGAATCTTTCACCACCGAAGCCACCACCAGAGAATCTGGAGTCTTACGCAAGCCCGCCAGACACGTGGCCGTCGGGACGCACCCCAACCGTGCATAGGGACATTACAGCCCGCCACACTCTGCGGGTCTCGACCCCAAGACCTCGGCTCTGATACCACTAAAGCCCAACCACTACACCAAAAGACTAGCCTGATAATGAGGGCAGCTACCCAGGGTGTTAAGGGTGGGAACTAGGGAGGAATCTTTCACCATCGAAGCCACCCCCAGAGAATCTGGAGTCTTATGCAAGCCCGCCAAACATGTGGCCGACGGGACGCACCCCAACCGCACATAGGGACATTACATGGAGGCATGGAAGATAGGCTGAAAGTCCAACCAACATGGAGAGTGAAGAGCAAAGTCAATGGCAAGAGCTTCAGCCAGGTTCACCATAAAGAAGAAACAATGGCACAAAACCTTGACAAGTCCGCCCTTGGAAGAAAGTTGGAATGGCATGGAGATGTGACAAGTCCGCCTAGCCAAGCAACATGAAATGGCATGAGTGAAGGTAGAGTCTGCCCAGCAATGGCTTGACTTCAAGCCAAGTCCACCCAGCAAAGTGAAGAATGGAATAAACATATTCCAAGTCCGCCTAAGTAAATGGCTTGGACATGAGTAAAGTCCACCCAAGAGAGATGGCATAAATTTATGCCAAGTCCGCCCAGCCTAGAGGAGGAAAGCAAAACAGAAAATTTGGCTAAGTACTGGCAACTTGGGGAGTAAAAATTCAGAAGATGGTTAAGTATCAAAGAAAAGAAGTTGGCACAAGTGAATGGAAAGTCCGCCCCACTCAAAAAAGTACTGGCAACTTGGGGAGTAAAAATTCAAAAAATGGTTAAGTATCAAAGAAAAGAAGTTGGCACAAGTGAATGGAAAGTCCGCCCCACTCAACAAAGACATGGCATGAGGACATGGCAAGTCCGCCATGCCATGGAAAAGAAGATGGCAAGTAGTTGGTGAAGTCTGCCCAGCTTGGAATAAGGCAGAAAATTAAAAAAATTGGCTAAGCATGAACCATAGTAACGAGACTCGCCGTGAGTCTCCCGGACGCGGCGAGTCGCGCTCCATGCGACCCTGGACGCATCCTGGGAGCGCGGACACGGACGTGGCCGCGTCCAAGCCGGACGCACCAGACGCGCCAAACGTGCAGCGTCCAGGCGAGTCCCACACCCTGGACGCAGTCGGCGCAACAAAGGCTGAAAAGGCAAAAAAAGAAGAAAAGTTGAAGTTTTTTTATAATTTTTTTTTTACTTATATTTTCTATTTCGCCCTAAAAGCAACCTCATTTCATTCATTTGGAAAAATAGGAGAAGAGAGAGTTGTGAAGAAAAATAGGAGGAGAAGAGAGGGCAGCCAGCAAGTTGTTGAAGACAAATCCAGGGTCATATATCATTTGGGAAGCTTCATACCAGCAAGGAGGTGCATTGAGAGCTCATTACCAGTGATTGGGAGGAGTTTGCATTGCATTCCAAGCCAAATTTAAGAGGTAAATTCGATTTTAATTGATTTTTTTGTGTTTTTTTAACAAATAATTCATTGTAATTTGTAAAGTCATTGTTTTTTTGAGTTTGCATATTTTTTTTACAAACCCTACTTGCAACTTAAATAATTTTAGAAACCCTACTTTTGCAACCACATTTATTTGAAAATCAAACCATATTATTATTTTCACAATGTCTCAAACCCCGGTCAAAAAAGACCCTGCTTGGAAACATGCTAAAATCTTTCCCGAAATGAAAAGAGGAGACGCCAAATGTTTCTACTGCAAAACAATATATCATAGAGGCATAAATAGATTAAAATACCATCTTGCATGCATACCCGCCCATGATGCAGTTGGTTGCCCTAAAGCACCTCCCGAGGTTGTTCGTGAAGTGCAGGGGCAATTAGAAACTTTTGAAATGCAAAAAGAAATGAAAAAGAAACAAAAGCAAGAGTTGGTGGGTGTTGGAGTTGGACAGGGACTTGGTGCTGTTGGAGATGCTTCTTCCATGCCTCCATACCGTCCTAGTGCTAGTGCTTCTATTTCTGCATCATCTATGCCTATGCGCACTCCTAGTTCTGGTGGCGCTACTACTGCTAGTGGTAGTGGTAGTATTAGCATTGGCCCTAGAGTTCGTAAATCTATGGTGGACTCATATTTTGTACCACGCACTACTCCTGATTCCCAACCGTCGTTTGAGAGCATGGGTTGGAACAAGGACGCACATGATGCAGCAAAAAAAACAATTGCAGACTTTTGGTACTACTGCACCATTCCCTTCCATGTAGCAAGGTAATTCTTTTTTGTTTAATTGTTTTAAAATTTATATTTAAATTTTAGAATCTAGATGTATCTCATTATCGAATTCAAATTTAAAGTTAAAATTTTTTCATTTTACAATACTTATTAATTTATTTATGACATGTTATAGGTCACCTTTTTGGCGAAACATGGTTGATGCCATAACCATATGTGGGGCGGGGTTCAAAGCCCCTACTGAAGATGAATTAAAGGGCCCACTTTTGACTCAAAAGGTGGAAGATGTGAAAGCACAATTAGAGGAGCAGCGCAAGCAGTGGAGGATGATTGGTTGCACCATCATGACTGATGGTTGGACTGAAAGGAGAAATAGGGCGCTGCTTAATTTCCTAGTTTCCTCCGAAGGTAATTGTACTTCCCTCAATGCATTGAAATTTGAATTTGATTTAGTGATTAATAATTTAATATGGCTGATTTATGTTTTTTAATTTATTGAATAATTGGTTTTGCTTATTTTTTCAGGTGACACTGTCTTCATGAAGTCCATTGATGCTTCTGCCCAATTAAAAAATGCCACATACCTGTGTAAGGCTATAGAGGAGGTGATAGCTGATGTGGGGGAAGAGAATGTAGTGCAAGTGGTGACAGATAAAGTAGCAAATTATGTTGCTGCTGGTAGATTATTGATAGAGAGGCACCCTACTATATTGTGGACTCCATGTGTCGCCCATTGCATTGACCTCATGTTGGAGGATCTTGGCAAACTCCCATGGATCAAAACATGTGCGGAAGCAGAAAAAAACATATGCAAATTTGTATACAACCACACATGGGTGCTTAACCTTATGAGGCAATACACAGGGTTGAGGGAGTTGTCTCATCCTGGCATCACCAGGTTTGCAACAAATTTTATCATGATGCAATCCTTGATTCGGTCAAGGGCAGCTTTAAGGCGCATGTTTACTAGTGAGGAGTGGTCTTCCTCATCCTTTTCTACAAGCACTGCAGGGATTGCTGTGGCTGATTGCATTTTTGATGAGCAAGGGTTTTGGACACCAATGGACGAAATTGTGAAGGTAAAATTTAATTATTTATTATGTTTTAATTTTTAATCATATCTTACTTTTATTTGTTTATTTTCATTCACAATTATTTGTGAAACATGTTTGGACTTTGCAGTTTATTGAGCCCTTGCTAGTTCTCCTACGAGTTGTAGATGGGGAGAAGCCCGCAATGGGCTACATATATGAGGGCATGGATAGGTCCAAAGAGGCCATTAGATCAGTCTATGGTGGAGTTGAGGAGAAGTATCGTCCCATTTGGGATATCATTGATAGGAGATAGCAAAACCAACTTCATAGGCCCATCCATGCAGCCACATGTTTCCTTAATCCGGCCTTCCAATTCCGTCGTGATCTCCGTGCAGATAGAGAGATTCTTAGTGGGCTCTACACGACGATAGAGCGGATGTTGCCCGCTGTTACTACACAGGTGGTGCAGGAGATAGATGCCTTCATTAAGGCACAAGGAGACTTCTTTGCATGTCAAATGTGCAAAGATAATAGGACAACATTACTGCCAGGTAAAAATATATTTAAGGGCATAATTTTCATCTTTTTATATTAGGATTTATTATTAAATGTTGAACTTGAACTTGAAACTTGAAATGAGATTGATTTTGTTTCTTTTTCTCATCTCAAATAGCTGGTGGCATATGTTTGGTTCTGATACACCGATCCTGCAAAATATTGCCATTCGTATATTGAGCCATCCATGCAGTTCATCTGGTTGTGAGCGCAATTGGAGTATGTTTGAGCACATACACTCCAAGAAGCGCAATAGATTGACAGTGGAGAGGATGAATGACTTGGTATATGTTCATTACAACCTTCGGCTCAGATATAGGAAGCTTTTTGACCACGACAAAACCCCGATCAGTCTAGAGGAGGTTGATCCACAGTCTAAGTGGATCACTGAGGCTACAAATGCAGTCTTTAGTGACGAGGACCTTGATTGGGTGGACCAGGCAGAGAGAGAGGCCGAGGTTGTATGTAATGATCCCTTTCTATTGGGAGCACTTCGACCTAAAACTTGCACTCAAAGTGTTCCTCAAGGAGACAATAGAAACTTTAAAGATCAATCAGTTTCAGTGATAATAACTAATAAGATCAAAGATGACATAAACATTTTCTTCTTGTCAAAGGAGTACTTATTCCTTCCGTATCACTCTTATGATCCTTCTATATAATTTCGTAAGTACATAGGGTAGCTATTAAACGTCTATCAAATTCCAAAGAGAAAACCATTTATCATACTAGATTTATTATCACCTATAAGGCTCAATAATTGCTGCAAGCATCATTATTGGATAGTCATAGATACTATATTATACTATTATATATTTTATTCGTTTATTTTGTATTTGCTTATCATTTCATGATGTGGCTATGAATACTAATATATATATATGAAGATTAATATATATGTAAAAATATATACTTACCAATTACCAAGAATGTATTTATCAGCATATGAATTTAATTCACAGGTAACATGTTGTATTCAATATATTTACAATTATCATATATATATATATATATATTAATGCCAACCATTACTAAATTCTTAGTCCATTCCTTTATTATCATTTACTTAATAAATTTTAATTATCTATGATATCAAATATCATTAACATCCAAGTGACAATAATATTAGACACCAAGTATTTTTACATCCCTATGATATTATCATGAATAATATTGCTCATCACACACATTACATTCTAGGGATAATATCTTAAATAATATTATGCATCACATAATATCACATTCTAATATAATTAATAATCAAATAACATTATATATCAAATATTATCATCTCATTGTAAACATTATTTATATGAAATACCTCACCATCCTTACCTATAATAAATAACACATACCAGATATAGCGATCTGCAAACTCCTCTCTCTTTTGCTCAGCCAGCGGCTACACTCCCCACTATAGAATATATCCTTATTCTCTTCATTTTCTCCTTAATCCCTTTCCAGCGCTTGATAGATACAGTCAACTAAATAATACATTAAGGAGTACAGATGATAAAGAGAGATTTGAAACGAAGAATACATAGCCAGTATGCAAGCATATAATATAACAAATTACGTTCGAGGGAGTGCAATTTAAATAGATGAAAGATGGAGAGAATGCGACTTTCCTTTTCCTTGCAGCGTAACTTCTCTCCATATTTCCTGACTTCTTCCCACCGATATACTCCAATCACGTTTCATATAGTATAATATTTTATATATAAATCACTCCATAAAAGTTCGTATCTTCTGATTGCTACATATAAGGATATTTAAACCCCTTTGCACCTCTTCCCAAAAGGGATGTCTTGCTTTAAGGGTTGCAATTTCAGCCAAAGCATATATGTTTGGAAATCATTGTCTTTTCTTAATTTAGGCTGCCATCGGTTTGCCTTAATTCATATATTATAAATTATAATTTATATTTGTTTGTTTATATTTTATGATTTATAATTTATTATCTCATATTTCTTTAGAGTAGTTAATCATATTAGTGATATTTATAATTTTCACATATTTGTTAGTTTCATTATTATAATATGAGTCATTCTATAATATTTATATTGTGATTATGATAATTGTGATTTTAGATAATAATGAGTAAATTATTAATATGATAATAATAATAATTATTATTATTTTATATTCGGTAATTATACCATTATCTTTGGATAATTATAATTTGATTATATTTATTATTGCCAATACTCTTATATACGTTTTATTTATTTATTTGCTTCTTGATACTATATATCTTAGTGTCACAATTTTGGGGGACATGACATTGTAGCCATGGCTAAGGAGGAGGCTAGAGTACGAGGAGACATAGCTACTGTTGGTGAGAGTGGCATGGAGAGTCAGACACAGGCAGAGACTATGGCTGCAACTGCAACATCATCCAAGACCCTTAGACGCCTTTGTAGGAAGGATGTTGGCTCCACTATGCCATAGGGCATAGAGTCATAGACTTATTGCTATTGTTTTACTTTTGATATTTCATATTTGTATGGAACATTTGATGTCATGGATTTCATATTCCATGAGTTTTGTATACATTTGGCAAATTTTATATATCTAAGTATGCTATTTCCTTCAACAGCGCAAATACAATTTGTGTACTTTATACTTATGTAATCGTTGTATACTTGTGCATGTGATTAAATTTGCTTTTATTTGTGTTGTATTCAATAAAGAGTGCTTGAAACAAGTTTTAAATCTTTAAAAATCTCTAAATTTCTAGGGTTTTTCAACTTTTTTTCATTTTTCCGCGTCTGCGCCGCTTCCGAGTCCCGAGTCGCCGAGTCGCCCTCGCTGAGTCCGAGTCTCGTTACTATGGTATGAACACCTTTGAGGGGGAAAACTTGAAAAAATTGGCTTAGTATGGAAATTCTTCACAGGGAAGGTTCTAATTTCCTCCATTATTCAAGGCACTTGAAAGAATATCCGGACATCTTTGGGGGGGGTTTCATCTACAATCCCAGACCTATTGAAGCAATCCGGGCAACTTCTTGAAGGATTTCATCTCCTGAAGAATTAAAGACAAGCTTCCAATCAAAATCAGATGATGACGAGAAGAGTGTTCCAAACAAATTTTCATACTTAAACAATTTCTTGACACAAATTGGATAATTCATAAAGGAAATCCAAAGGAATGACACTTGCTCCAAGGCGAGACTTCCAATACAGGCGAGAAGGAGAAGCCAAAGTCTCAAAGGAGATCCAAAGATCAAAGCTAGGAAAGAACAAGCACAACCGATAGAGTCATCGACAAGGAAAATATTCTAAGGCAAGCACGTAGCGACCAAGGAAGGCATCCAACACGTTGAGGTGGCGCCTCATCATCTTCCAACCAATCAAATTATTCCAAATCAACATGCAACAACTTTCTATTTTATTTGTTGGTTCATATTTAGCAAAAAAGGACAAGTGTCCTCGAATGTAATTTTCTCATTGGTCAAGGGGTAGCAAACCCTAATTAGGGTTTTATTTGTAATCTTGGTCGTTGAACCTAAATCAATCTTGGCCATTGAATTGTAATTGGGAAGCCTATAAATTGAGCTTACCCCTCATTTGTAAAGCATGGGAGCATGTTGCAAAACATGTTGAGATAAGCAACTGTTGTAAGATTGCCAAAGTAATAAGTAATGCATGCATTGTTCTGATGGTGATTGCTTCTCTTATTTTGGAGTTGGCATGGTTCTTATCCCTCATCATAGTTTAGATTTTATTTCATGTATGTTAGATGAATGCAAGATTTGATAAGTATTGATTTATGGTGAAACTTTTGCTCATACTTTCTTTGAATGAATGATTTTCGTTCAATGCGTAAAGTTAGCCTGAGCTTACTTTGTGGATGCTTAACTTCTGTCTGGATAAATATTGTTTGATTTGATGGTAGTTATTCATGACGTGAAAATCATAAGCACATTCCCTTGAAGATTGCACCCACTTTGTGTAGTTGTCGTTGAGCGTGGTGAAGCAAACCGTGGTTATCCATTTCACCAAGTCAATACTATCTCTTGAATTCTTAGGAAGTACATTAGAACTTCTGAACCCTTATCTCCATTTTTAGTTTGTTTGATCCATGACCCAAGCAATAGAGCTTCATTGTCTAGACCTTCATTGTGAATTGAACAAGCCTAGCGTAAGTCCCTTTGTGTTACCAGCATAATCACATCAAACCACAGAGCTCATCCACACCTAACTGAAACATTGGAATTGCCGTATGATCTTTCTTGCAGTCTTAACTGAAATATTCCGAGCCAAATTTTTTTACTTTTTCAAATTGCAGATTACAAATCAATGCACCTGTTAAGGTTAGCAGCTAAACCAAAACGTTGCTGAAGCAACTCTAACCAGAATGTACACCAGGATCCCGATGTGGGCAAGGTGTGAGCATTGGTCAGAGGATCTAAATCAAAATGCTTATGCAAGAACTCTAACCAAGAATGGCGTCGATGATGCCGAGCATATGGTCAGAGGATCTTCTACACTAAGTACTGAAAGGGAACTCGACACCAAGTATGTGCTACCCAATCCAGGATGGAGTTGAGGCGACCATATGGCGGAATATTACAAATTACAATGCTTGAAAGAAATAACTGAAATGCTGAAAGTACTCAACACCCAGAATGTGCTTTCTGACCCGAGGTGGGAAAGTAGCTACCATAGGGCGGAGATAAATTAAATACAATAGCAAATACTGAAAGTAGAATTGAGCATTACAAATCAGAATTGAACAAGCTTGAGAATTACTGCCAGTACTACTGTCAGTTTACAAACATGAAGATCCTTCGCCTGTCAAGAGCATAGGAATTTGAAAGATTAGCATTACATCATATAAGAACTCTCCGTGGCTTGATTAGAGATGCTAGTTCAATAAATCTCTCAATGATCAAATAATAATTCTGTTTTTCCACAAATCTGCACTTTTAAATTAAAAACCAGCAACCTAGGAATTCACTCATATGCTCATATCTCTCTCATTTCTCACCCAAATGATCTCAAATCTGATGCAATAGACCCTCAAAATGATGGCGCCTAACTTAGTAATAAGAAATGGCATCTAAAAATGGCTAATAATTAATGACACGGATCCCGAGGCACTCCAGAAAGTGCGCCCTACAAGGAATGACGAATTTGCTTTATAAAATCATACGCTTCATATTAAAATCTACAAATATTCATGAAGGGTCGCTTCCAACAGAGAAAACCAATGAGACAATACCCAAAACGACTCTTTGTGTATTTTATGACTTATGATTAAAAACATCAATCTGCTACAATGAATGTGCAACTCCAGAAAACCACTAATATGCATAAAACTAATTTACATATCCTCACAAAGACTAAAAATGCAGAAATCTCACAATAAAACATTCAAACTACACTATCTCACCACTAGTCGCTATCTTTCAAGCAAGAAGCAATGCCCAAGCTAGGAGGCCTTCATTCCTCGAAGCAATCCCAAAGCCAATCCGGCAGCATAACATTCCTGTAGATAAAAGATGCCCAAATGATGATCAAAGTCTTCCTTTTATAATTTCTCGTTGACTTCTCGAAACCCTAAACTCCTCTTCAAGTCAAAAACCCTAATCTCTTGCAAAGATGGCGTCCATTTCCTTCAAGCTCAATATTGACTTTTTAAATAAAATCAATACTTTAATAAATGCGTCCACTTTATAGCTTGATTTGACTTTGGGTAAAATATAAAATATAAAATAATCTTTAATGAAGGCGCCACCCTCAAAAAGACCACTTTTCAAAACAGCATAAAGTCAATAGACTAGGCCAAGGGGTCAACGTTAAAATATAACATTAAAACATGACTTTTAATTAAATAGCTCAACTTATCTCTCCAATTGTGCCCCGAAGCCATAAATGAGCAAGCCAACTGATCAAACTGAAGTAGGAAGTCAACCATATTGAACCCAATTGTAAAACTGCTAAAAATAGAATTTACTAAAAATAGTAAATTCCAGAAAATGCTCAGAATGTCGAAATGAACATACCACTGCGAAGCTCTCTGAAAACCCAGAAAGAATCCGCCATTGAATCCACCAACTCCGAGCAAAGACATCCTTAAAAATAGGAAACCCTAATTTTACCCTTCGAGTAGCCTACGGGTCTCCGGAATAGGCCAACGGTCACTGGAAAGATCATGCTCGAGAAGGGGACATTACATTAACATGAGGTAGTTTTTCAAGAGGGGATAGAGCATCTTTGACACTTTATTCTAGAATGTCTGTTGTGTCATAAAACACGCATCAACACGTCCAAGGAAGAGGAGAGCAAACATAATATTTTTCTTCAATTCAAGATTCGAGAACCAAAACCCAATGCATTTTCACAGTTCATTATATTTTTTGGATCAGCATACAGAGAGGCTTCTTTTCTCGTGCTTTTTTCTTCCAAAGCATCAATTTTGTTTAAAGGAGATCAAGATTTTCAATTTTCAACGATTTGGATCATCTCAGTTCATGATTTTGAACATTTTTGAAGAAACATTTTCAAGTTGCAACAGCTGTTTTTTTCATGCATGTCCAAGGAATCATCAAAATTTTCAAGATTTGACCATATGGGTCCTTTTATAACATATTTCTAAGGAAAACCCAGGTCTCAACTTTTTCAAAAAAAAATTCAAATTCTAGGGTTTGCTGCTTTTTCAATCAACCTTCAATATTTTCAACATCTAATCAACTGGGTTCATCTCAAATGTGCTTCTGAATAAAACCCAAGTCCCAACTTTTTCAATAAAATCTTAAGAAATTAGGGTTTGCTGCTTTTTCAGTCAACACTCAAATTTTTTTTGAAAAAGTTCATCCGTTTGAGGAAGAAAAACAAGCAAGCTAAATTTAGAAAGTGTGTAGAACTTGTCTGAATACAGCCAAGTTTACAGTCAATCTTCAAGGTTTTCAATATGTATTACACTCCCCTCGAGTTCAAGACCAAATCAGAGCTATATCACAACTTCATCAAAACAGCTGAAACTAACTTGTACCACATCAAGCCAGTGTTTAATTTGCGTACATTGGAAGATGCAGGCAATGTTGCAATCAGGTACCTTGGTCACTCCGGACTACTTGCAGCAGCATCCTTTCCCATTTTAGTACAAAGTTTAGAATTTGTAATTGGTTGCATCAAGCATTACAATCCTACAACACGGGAGATTCAGTCAGTAGATGGTAGAGTGATTTGTAGCCTAAAGCCAAACATGATTGAAAAATGCTTCTCAATACCACCTTGGGCTAAAAGTGTAACTATTTCCAAGGAAGAATGTGAAAGGGTATGGAAAATGCATAATGAAAAATACAACAAGAAAATTGCATAGAAGTGGATGAAAGAAAAACATAAAACTTTGCCAAAGAACATCGGACATGGGGAATTCAAGGATGAGATTGCGATCATGATCGCCCTGCTCAACCAAATCACTGGTCAAATAGATGCTACAAAATTCCAGCCTTGGATGTTCTATGTTATACCTCATATCATGAAAAAAACAAAATTCTATGATTGGTCAACCTTAATCAGCGATAGCCTTCATCAACAGATAACTAAATACTTCCAAATTCATGAGTTCCACATGATTTCCTACCTTGTCTACCTAGTGGCCTTCCAAGGAAAATTTAGAGGGCTAAATACTTTAGGGTCCCTAGATGTACAACATGTCTACAATTATTATCCTTAACTGGAGTTCATAGAATCATCATATCATTACAAAAGGGTGAATAAGGCTTTCCTGATGCATATAGTGCGAGACGTAGATAATGAGTTGCACATACGTATTTCATCAACTACCAGGGAAGCAATGGCGGAGTGGACAGATTGGTTCATTTAGTTTCCTACCTTCACCTACATAAGAGTTTACAGCTTCTCCAATGCTCCACCCATGTTGTCGAGGCACCCATTAGATGAAGTGGTTTTCAAGGAATTCCTAAGGAAAGTACATGATGTCCACACTTTCTTGCAGAATCGAAAGAAGCTCGCCTTCAATTTTCCATTTGAATTGGGAATTTACAGATGCAAATCATTGGCGGATGCCAAGTCCACGGGTGATGAGCTAGATAAACTTGATCTCATTCCAAACAGCGAGAGACGATCCTATGACCCTAATGGTGTCTTTGCATCTTGACTTGGTTAGAACTGTGCTCATGTGCCCACACTTGAAGATTTTTGGGCCAATTGTAGAGATGAGTTTGAGGTACAAAGGCACAATTACAATAGACTTACTCTCCATCAAATGAAAGATTGCTTGTCAAAGGATATTGAGGGATTATCTGATGATGATGGAGATGCACTCCTAGCATACACTAAAAACCAAATTGAACAATAGCCTCTGTAATGTCCCCATTTTTAGCACTTCACTTTTCAGTGATTGATAGCCTATTCCCTGTGTGTTGTCGACTAGTCAGTGGCAGAATTAGGGTTTTCGGCTGCTTGATGGGTTCTTTTGAAGATTCAGGGTTTTGCTTGTTGGAGTTTGGGATTTTGGATTGCGGATTCTTTCTGGGTTTTCAGAAAGCTTCGCAATGGTTTCGCATGCATTGCATTCTGAGCAACTTCTTGAATTTACTATTTTTAGTAAATTCTATTTTTAGCAGTGGTCCAGTCAGCATCAGTTCAGCAGGCTTTCCTCTTCTGGCAATTCAGTTGGCAATATCGTTTGTCCTTTTGATGCATTTTTTGGAGAGAAGTATTTTAAAGTAATGTTATATTATAATGTTATAACCCCTTGGCCTAGCTTCATGACTTTAAGTTGTTCTGAAAAGGGGGACCTCATGGGTGGACGCATCATCAGGGAAAGTTTTAATATTTCTAAAGTCAAATATTGCTCTTGGAGGTGGGACGCCAACTTTTGGAGAGAAGTTAATTTTAAATTAAAAGAAAATTGCCTTTATGAAAAAGGACGCCATCTTAAAGGGAGACTTGGTCAAGTCAAAACCCTAAAAGCATCTTGGGAAGTGGGGCGCACCTTCTAGAAGCTTCTAAAGGTGCCTTCTCAAAATTATAAAAGGGAGCCTTGGGTCTTCATTTCAGCATCTTATGTCTTGAGTAAAGTTATGCTGTCGGAATGGTATTTGGATTGCTTCGAGGAATGAATGCCTCCTAGCCTTGGCTCGACTTCTTGCTTGAAAGACAGCAACTAGTGGAGAGTTAGATTGCAGTTGAGTGAGATTTGTAGTGATATTTTGCATTGTAGAAGTTGTTTTGCATTTGTAGTTCAGTTTCTTGCATTTTGATCAAATCTAGAGTTGCTGATTTTGTATTGCAGATTGAAGTTTATACTCATAAGTCTTTGGGAAAATTTATTTTGGTTCTGGGTAGTTTACCCATGCATTTGCTAGCCTTGGGTGCCCCTCTATGCCAAGTTGCAGAGTTTTTAGAGGTGTCTTGGATTTTATCTTGTTGGTAGAACATTTCTTGAGGCTATACCATTCTGTTTTGCCTGGCAAGTGTTTAGAAAAAAAAATACTTCAATTTGTTAGTTGTTTCTTTGTCTAGTCTTCATTGTCATCATCCTAGCTTTCATTTGCATCAAGTCTCATGTCATTCTGGCAAGTATTGAGTAAGTTGTGAGCATTTTAGTGGATTCTAGGGTTGCTGGTTATGCATATTAAGTTGCTGTTCTGTCATATCAGCTTGCGTAAAGTCTATCTTTTGAGTTGGGTTTGGGTTGAAAGTCTTTGTGGTCATTGAGGAGACATTATACTATATTTCAGCATGGTTAGACTTTCTTATTCTATGTATTTGGCAAGCAAATCTCTAATTATTGTAAGTTGAACAGTAGTACTGTCAGCAATCTTACTTCTCTGTTATTTCATTGTAATACCCGCTGGATAAGTGGAAGAGGCCGGCTTGCCGCCTATTTACTTTGATTTGCATTGTACTATCTTACATCTCCGCCCTATGGTAGCTCCATTCCCACTCCGAGTTTGAAAGCACATTCTGGGTGTTGAGTTTACTTTCAACATAATAGAAGATAGGGATCCTCTAACCAGATGCTCGTCGTCATCCGGCGCATTCTTGGTTAGAGTTCTTTATTTAGCATTGCTTTGAGATCCTCTGACCATATGCTCGTCATCATCCGGCGCATTCTTGCTTAGAGTTGAATTCCGCATCATTTTGGTTTAAGTGCTAACCCTAACGGATGTGTGTTGCATTGCTTACTATTATTGAAAATTTGAAAAAAATTGGTTTGGAATATTTCGGCCTCTTCCACAGGTCAATTGGGCCAACAAAGAAAGCATCTCGGTGGAAGAAAGGACACGCCAAGTCATTGAGCATAACAAGATTTTCTTAGTCCCTAAGAGGAAGAAATCCATTTCAATAGCAAAGCCGCCAAGAATACAGTCATCATTTCCCTCTTCTTCTGTCATGTCCCCGTTTTAGCTGACACTGCTTGTCGAGGAGTTAGCCTATAATTTCGATCCTCGTAGGCTGACAGGGTGTGCAGAGGATCATCGGTGGCAGTTATCCAGTGTTTGGTAGCTCCAGTTTGCAGTTGTATCAGGTTAGGCCTTCGCAGAATCTTCCAGTGAGCATTTTCAGGAAACTTTCTATTTTTAGAAAGTTAGGTTAGGCGGAAGCTGCTATTTCGGGCAGGGCACCTGGTTCAGCCATTCAGCTCAGAATCGACCCAGTTCAGCAGTTGGTTGATTTGACGGAGAAATAAGGAGTAATTAAGGAGTTATTAAATATTTAATAATTTGACTTTATATTAAAGTCACTTTATTGAAATATTTAAATATTTAATTATTTGGCATTAATTATAAAGTATTTAATTATACTTTATAATATATTATTAAAAGGTGACTTAATGAGTATTTATATTCATTAAAAAGGGGACGCCAATAATTTATTATTTCTCCTAAGTCAAAGTGCGAATTAAATCATTAATTTAAATGATTTATTAAAATGGAGTTTGGGTCGAATTTTCTCAAGGAGCAATATATACCTTTCACAGGCAAAATCGAACTATCATGTTATTATTCAATTTTGTCTACTGGCATCTGAGCTTTGGAGTTTGCAAACCCTAGGGTTATTGGCAGACGATCGTTTCTGGAGAACGTAACCTCTTCAGAGATCAGGCAGACTGAGGCTGTGAGATACCAGCTGAAGCTTGCACTTGGTGATTTCATCCAGAAGTCACAAATTGAGCATAATTATTTATTCAGACAGAGATTCACAGTGTTTTCAATCAGACAGTCAAGGCGACTCAAGCAAGGATCATTTATTATTGTTCTGGCACAAATCCCAAGGTGTCGTACCATTTCTGTACTTGCTGTACCAGGTCGTACCAGTCAGCAAAAAGGCCGTACTTTTTCATTGCATCTGGAAAATCATCTTCTTCTTTCACAGTCTGGAGTTTGCATTTGGGGCGATTTGGATACCAGAGGAGTTTGCATCTTTCTGAGAGCCTGGAGAAACATTCATTAATTCTGGCCGTACTTTCTCATATCTGCTGCAGCCGCCATTTCAATAAATACCAGGTTTTTTAAATAATTTTTCCAGTGTTGCTTTCCTTGTTCAGTTTTTGACTCTGTAAAAGCTCAAAGAATATAATAAATTGAAGCGCATTGTTTCCTGAGCACGATTTGAGACATTCAACGCCTTTATGAATTTTTTATGAATTTTTCATTAATTTCTAGAGAAATCGCATTTTACATTTTTTGTCAAAAAACCTCCAAAATCACAAAAAACCCAAAAAATTGCAAAAACGACAAAACAATCAATTAGGGTTTGAGCAGAGAACCGCCAGGGTTCTGACAGTGGTATCAGAGCACATATCTCCTGCCATCCTGTGCTTTTTCAGTGCTTTTTCAGTGCTTTTCAGTATTCAGAGTGCTTTTTGCTTGCCTTTTCATGAGCCGAGATCCTATTCAGTATATGAGAGGCGTAGGAACAGGCAAAGACGAGGATTGGACAGGTCCACCTATCCCCGAGGGTCAGACAGTGTCAGGGGTACTTGGGATTCACAGATCCAGTTCTAACAGTAGTGAAAACAGTGTTGCAACCCTAATGGCAGATCGTGAGATTCCTACAGAGGCACGTAGAGATCCAGGGAAGGCACATGCAGAGGGTGATATCACCGATGAGGAGTTTAGACGGAGACACGACAATATGATGGATATGATGTCTCAGCTGATGGGTACCATTAGACGTGTACGCCCACACAGCCACACTACATTCAGATTGGACAGACGAGCGGGACTGCACCAGTGGATCACCATTGGCATCCGTACCTAGATAGCCGTCACCGATCTACCAGGAGCGTAGGCCAGGCCAGCCTACTTTCCTACCTAGAGAGACTCCACCTCAGACTCCAGGGCAGAGCATCAGGTACAGCATCAGGAGTTTCAGCCACAGAATGGCATGTCAGTGGCAGACTTGACGAGATTTCATGGTGAGTACATGTCTTTAGCGCCTGAGATCCGGCAGGCACTTACATTTCATGAGTTTATAGATGTCTATAAACCCAGAGGAGGAGGTAGATTTGATCGTAGACCCCCACAGCATCAGCAGCAGCAGCCACAGGTGAATAGAGACTTGCAGTATGCGGTGAGCAAGATTACGCTGCCATATTTTGATGGGTCAGAGAAGACATCAGCTAGGTCTTGGGTCCAGAAATTGGACAACTACTTGTCACTTAGGCCTATGCAGGAGGATGAGGCAATTAAATTTGCCACTTTGCACCTTGACGGAGTAGCACACGATTGGTGGCACCATGGCATGTACACGCTAGGCCATCATGCGGTCAATACCTATCAGGAGTTCACCAGCAGACTGATAGAGAGATTCGATAAGAAGGATCCAGAACTGTATTTCAGAGAGTTGGCTCAGCTCAGACAGACAGGCAGTTTGGATGCATACATAGGTGAGTTTCAGAGAGTTGCAGTTATGGTGACTGGCATTTCAGAGCGGAGACTCATTATATTATTTGTTGAGGGTTTGACAGAACCCATGAGAGGTTGGGTCAAGGCGTTTGATCCTACTACACTTCAGGAGGCGATGCGTAAGGCAAGGAGTATGGAGCTTGCTGCTCCGAAGAAACAATTTCCGCCCAAAACAAATAACTTGCCTATTGAGGAGAGTCATACACCAGTTGCAGAGCCTAAAAGGAAACCAGTTGCAAGAATTGATGATGCAACTCGGGAGGAATGCAGGAAGAAACAACTTTGCTATTGGTGCAAAGCACCCTACAGCAAGGAGCACGATTGTCCTTTGAGACCGAAGGGCAGAGCCAACCGCGCTATGTGGGTTTACTATGATGATGACGAGTCTGATGATTCAGACCAGCAGGTTGTTTCAGAACATGCAGAGGCCGGGAATGCCTCTACGGAGTTTGGGCCCGATGCCAACTTATCCCCGTTGGTATTATCTACTAGTGTACGGGATGACTCATTCAGGTTCAGGGGATTAGTGGAAGGACAGCGATGTATTGCTATGCTCGACACTGGAGCCACACACAATTTCATTGATGAGAGCTTCGTCAGCAGATGTAGACTCCAGACAGAGGATTTCGCTGGATTCAGAGTTCGGGTGGCAGATGGATATACACTCACTTGCACTCGACGGATTTGTAATCTCACTCTCATGCTGAATGATTATGAGTTGCAGGCAGATTTTTATGTTGTCAACTTAGGAGGGATGGATTTAGTGTTGGGTATGAGATGGCTGCAGGATATCAGTGTGTTCACCCTCAACTTGCCTAAAATGGAGATGAGATTTGAGGTACAGGGCAAGAAATATGTGTTGAGGGGTATTACAGATGGCTGCCTTCGTTCTATCTCTATCGTTAGTGGGAAGAGCGCGAAGGTAGAGGAGGATTTTGTGCAGACCATGCATGGTTATGCTCAGTACCCCGGGGGTTCTGAGGCAGCCGTTTGGGATCAGCCCAGTGGTTTGGTTCCGTTTGTGACCAATCCATTGTTTGAGACAGATGTTATATCTACATACGACAATCCGCTTTTTGAGTTTGATATGGGTAACTCACCTGATCCTGGTCTTGAGCAGAGTGATGATAGCGTTTGGGATCCTACTAGTGCACTAGGATTTCAAACTCAGCTCACGGAGGAGTATCACAGTGTGTATATGGTGCAGAGTGCATATAGCTTCATGATTAATCCGCATGTACACGATTTGTTTCAGGTGCACAGTGGTGGTATGCACGTGCTTGATATGTTGGATGATAGTATATCTCGTGCAGTTTTAGGGGGTAAGTGTTGCTTGTCGTTTGACTTGCCTCCTTCTGAGTTTCTTGATCCTATGCCGAACCGCACTGAGGTTAATGGGGAATGGTACTCATTTCTTGCTAATCAGTTGTGGGAGTTACAAGAGTCCGTTGTGGCCAGCAGGAACATTGTCCGGAACTATCCATGGGATCCAGGTGGTGCAGTGCAGCTGTATTTGCAGAGATTGCTTGAGGACAAGCAATTTCAGGGAGGGCGGACTGTCATGTCCCCGTTTTAGCTGACACTGCTTGTCGAGGAGTTAGCCTATAATTTCGATCCTCGTAGGCTGACAGGGTGTGCAGAGGATCATCGGTGGCAGTTATCCAGTGTTTGGTAGCTCTAGTTTGCAGTTGTATCAGGTTGGGCCTTCGCAGAATCTTCTAGTGAGCATTTTCAGGAAACTTTCTATTTTTAGAAAGTTAGGTTAGGCGGAAGCTGCTATTTCGGGCAGGCACCTGGTTCAGCCATTCATCGACCCAGTTCAGTTGGTTGATTTGACGGAGAAATAAGGAGTAATTAAGGAGTTATTAAATATTTAATAATTTGACTTTATATTAAAGTCACTTTATTGAAATATTTAAATATTTAATTATTTGGCATTAATTATAAAGTATTTAATTATACTTTATAATATATTATTAAAAGGTGACTTAATGAGTATTTATATTCATTAAAAAGGGGACGCCAATAATTTATTATTTCTCCTAAGTCAAAGTGCGAATTAAATCATTAATTTAAATGATTTATTAAAATGGAGTTTGGGTCGAATTTTCTCAAGGAGCAATATATACCTTTCACAGGCAAAATCGAACTATCATGTTATTATTCAATTTTGTCTACTGGCATCTGAGCTTTGGAGTTTGCAAACCCTAGGGTTATTGGCAGACGATCGTTTCTGGAGAACGTAACCTCTTCAGAGATCAGGCAGACTGAGGCTGTGAGATACCAGCTGAAGCTTGCACTTGGTGATTTCATCCAGAAGTCACAAATTGAGCATAATTATTTATTCAGACAGAGATTCACAGTGTTTTCAATCAGACAGTCAAGGCGACTCAAGCAAGGATCATTTATTATTGTTCTGGCACAAATCCCAAGGTGTCGTACCATTTCTGTACTTGCTGTACCAGGCCGTACCAGTCAGCAAAAAGGCCGTACTTTTTCATTGCATCTGGAAAATCGTCTTCTTCTTTCACAGTCTGGAGTTTGCATTTGGGGCGATTTGGATACCAGAGGAGTTTGCATCTTTCTGAGAGCCTGGAGAAACATTCATTAATTCTGGCCGTACTTTCTCATATCTGCTGCAGCCGCCATTTCAATAAATACCAGGTTTTTTAAATAATTTTTCCAGTGTTGCTTTCCTTGTTCAGTTTTTGACTCTGTAAAAGCTCAAAGAATATAATAAATTGAAGCGCCTTGTTTCCTGAGCACGATTTGAGACATTCAACGCCTTTATGAATTTTTTATGAATTTTTCATTAATTTCTAGAGAAATCGCATTTTACATTTTTTGTCAAAAAACCTCCAAAATCACAAAAAAACCAAAAAATTGCAAAAACGACAAAACAATCAATTAGGGTTTGAGCAGAGAACCGCCAGGGTTCTGACATCTTCTAGAGCACAACAAAAGATGAAGGGTATAAATCAGCCTCAAGGTGGTGTAAAGGGCAGCAGATCAACAAAGAACATAAGGAGAAGGTTGCACTTATCAAATATAATCATACAGGAGCAGCCAACATTTGAATCAGAAGCTCCTCCAGAAGTGTTTGTACTTGAAAAAGAAACAGAAAATGTGTCTTTGACACATGACTCTTCACCATTGCCAAGGTCTTCACCAATTCACATTGATCTAGAAGATGAAGAAATAGAAGAAGTTGCAACTGAACCTCCCATGGAAGTTAGTGGAGATACCACATCTTGGCTTGAGAGCTCCTCAGGAAGGAAGAGAAGGAGACCTTCATATCAGCTCAACTTTGATGATCTTGACAACATTTACCTAGAGGCACATAAAAAGAAAGCAAAGAAACAAGTTCACTTTGAAAAGAATCTAGATGGTGAAATGATCATGGAGATTGCTACACCTCCTAAAGATAAAAATAGGGATGAAGTGGAGGAGGATGATTTTGTCATGGTTAAGGCCAATCTTGGTAAAAGCACCAAGCAAGCAGATGTGAGTTTGTTCAAAGTTGCAGCCAAAAGTCTTCAAGAAACAGTGATTAAAGATGGGGAAGATAAAGCAGCCCTCAAGGCTGAAATCCAGCAACTCAAACTATATATTTCTAATCTTCTTCATGGCACTTCACAGGCTACTCAGTTGCTGCCCCAGGTTCTAGAGACACTAGCTGATAAACAACAGTTGAGGCAGTTGGTGATACATGGAAAGAAAACACGGGAATGGATTGAAAAGTTCATCACCAGAGGTAGAGAAATCCGTGCACAACTATATCAGCTAAGGAATAATGTTCATGACTTACACCAAGGGATTCAAGGATTTGAGCAATTGATAGTAGAGGTGAAACCTATGCACGAGATCATTATGGCAGATTTGGATACAACATATGGCTCAACAGTTTCAAGAGAACACAAGAGGACATTCCTTGCATGGAAAGAACGTCACCACTTCAATGTGAGAACCTACGAGAGGATATCTAAAGAGTTGGGTGCATACAAACAAAGGGTGGTTGATGCTCTCTAGTTCATAAATAAATTTGTTTTAGGAATCCCTTATCGGTATTGTCTTGATGATGGCTCTTACATTGAACTTTCCCAAGTCCAAGTTGAATTCCAGAATGTTGTTCGTGGCAGCGATGGCAACGATCCTGTTGCTAGGAGAATGAGTTAGATTTCCATGATGTTAGCAAGGTTCGAGAAAGCAGCCAATAAGGTCGAAAATTTTCTAAGATCAGTTGCAGAAGGGGAAGAAATCTTGGAAAAACAGAACTTTTCCATAGATAGTATTGATGCTCCCAACAAAGATAAAATTTCCCGCTTTTTAGCGGATGTGGTGGAGATTTAAAGCAGCAATCATCTAGAAGCTTTCTTCCAGCTTTCTTTATATTCTTGTCTCAATTCTTATCCACTCTTTGAAGAATAGAAAGAAAACAAATTGTAATAGTTGGCATTTCCTGTTTTTATGCTTTATTAGGTGGTTAGATGTTTATCTTGTTTTAGTTTTAGAAATAAATCTTGCATGTTGGCAAGTCTTAGTTGTAAAAGCAAGGAGATTTTAGGGTTCCCTACTCTGCTTGTGTATAAATAAGGGAAACCTTGCCCATTATTTTCTTAACCATGCTTGTGATAACAAATTGCTAAGCCTATTTTTCCTACAAATTTTTGTTGTGTAATTTCAGTTCACTTAGTGTAAGGACAAGTTTGCAAGTCTCTTTTAGCTACAAGTTCTTGTCTAGTGTATGTGTCTTGTGTTAATGTATTCTGATTTGATGGCTAAACTATAAGCCTATTTTGCTACAATCGTGCTATCCCGAAAGTGTAATATTTTGTTCCTGAGATTTGAGAAAATAAAGTCTTGTGCCTACTTTGCCCTGATATAATGTCTCAAATTTCTGTTTTATGTGTTATGCTTATGTGATCTCTTTTTCAACTTGCATTGAAAGGAAGTAGATGTGCGTTGAGAAAATTTTTATTTAAGTATTTTGTCAAAGAATCCTTCCTTGTCCATTTCTAAATTCTCTTCCTCTTATTTGAGAAATTAGAAACGTCATTACAGTAGGCTTAGTCGTAGTTGAACTTCTTAAACAGAAAATCTCAGATACGACGCTTGAGTTTTATAACCTTGTGCTCTTAGCTGAACCAAAAAGATAGGCAAATTAGTTTTAATTTACTTTCTTAAGCAACATCAGCAAAGAGGGAGTTTCCCCTCCTAATTTGAAGAAATGTTGGCAACATGATACCCCACCTGACCAACATTCCAAGTGAGATGGTGAAATATGCCCCTTAATTTTTCCCTTTGAATTCTCAATGTTTCCACTACACAAACAACATTACGCCAATTGAATTAGCATTAGCTCCAAATTAAAAATCCAAATTTAAAAGATCTCGACGCCAAGAATGCACACTCAATCCCAATGAAGGAGAGGTGTTGTCATATGGCAGAAAAACTAAGCAATAACTAAAATAGCTAGTGCCAAAATTACACTTACTAAAAATAGACAATGCCAAAAATAGTAAGTTCACCTCAAAACCAACAGAAAGCTGAACTGAGCCAGAAGCAAGACTTACTGAAAGTGGAAACTCTAAACTTGCACATCTGAGTGGCCTATGGATTCCCAGAAATAGGCTAAATCCAAATGAAGAGCATTGGGCTAAATTGGGGACATTACAGTCCACCCTTCCCAAAATTGCTTGTCCTCAAGCAATGCCACTACACTCCAAACTGATCCCATCAAAACAAATAGGATCCCAAGGTCCCATGTCCATCTTTGATAAGTCCCACCATGCTGAAACTGCTCCACTCTGATCATCCAATTAAAACTCTTGTGCCAATTCTACTCTAACCTCCCCTATAACTCCAAGAAGTTACCATCCATGAAACTCAAACTGATAAACTAGGAAGGACTGAAATCAAAATCTAACATCTCATGCCCACAAATCTATGAAGAATTATCATCTGCAATGTCAATGCCAATCACCATTATGAGAAAAAAGAAAATTAATCTAAACAGCTCAAAAATATTCTCATCAACATCACTCCCCAAAGCATCAAACCAAATCACAACAAAAAATTTGACTCAATCGTATCCATTTGCAAAGGAGAAAACAACTCTTTGCATGGTCATAACAGCTGCATCACCAAAACTCCTCAAGGATGTATAATGCCTTATTTGAGTAACTTCGTCATAATCAGGAAAGCTTCTGAAAATTTTCACCAATCTTCCCAAAAGAGTCCTAGAAAGTTGAACCAAATCAAGCAAAGGTTTGTTGCCTCTAACACTAGTGCTAGAGATTGAATAAAGATGACACTGAAAAAATAATTTGAACACCATCCAAAACTAATCCCCATCACACTAAAACATTATTTCCCACTTTAGAGGCCATAAACCCTCACTGAAAAGAGATTGTGAAGAGAGAAAATGAGTGTACCAGCTGCCCATGAAGTCTGAAATAAACCAATTAAAGTCTGATTTTAGGAAAATCAGCATACAAGGAGTTGAACAGCTACTACAACTTTGGAAATCGGCATTCATAATATGACAACTGTTCATGCCCAAGGATGGAAACATTCTCTCAACAAACTCCAATCCATTATTAAACCATCTTTTGTTCGAAGCATCTCTCCAATCCATCAATGGATGTACCATAGGAACCATCAAATGATTGGAAAAAATGGGGGCAACATCAAAGACTCTGAAAATTGAATCCTTATCTCTCTGAAGATTCCTCTTTCTATGTAATGTCCCCATTCTTTCACGAGCATCAGAGTTGGTGGATTAGCCTATTATGTCGATCCTCGTAGGCTAATGGTTCTGGATAGAGGGTCACTTGAACAGGCACTTGGTCGGTAAAAGGCAGTATTGGTATCCGCAGTATGGTGATGTGGTGAATTTGCGCGTTTGGCGAGTTATTGGAGCTTAAAATATTGACCTTCACCATTTATTTCACTTACTCAGGCTTAGGGACCATGTGTCTATTAGTTAAAGTGGGTCACTTTATATTTTTTAGTTACTATTCACTAATAAAGTGAAAAAAGACATAACTTAAGTGAATAGTGTCATTTTAATGAATAGCATTTTCAAAGTGAAATTATAAAAGGCAAAGAGAAAGTTCAACCCTCTCATGCATAGAGTTATTTTGTTGAATGAAACTTGTAAGTGTGGAGTTGTGGAAGAGAGAAACTAGGGTTTCTTGATTTCAGCTGTGGGAAAGCCTAGTTTGGGCTTTGTTCTTCAAATTTGTGCTTCTTAATGGTGTGAAAGACCACCTTAAAGTTGCAGATCAGAAATTGCATGCTTCATTGGAGCCTTATTTTGATGGTTGCAAGTGCTTGGAGTCATCTTTTGGAGGGGTTTTTGCTGCCAGCATCTCCATTCGCCATTTAGAGGTAGTTATTTCCATTTTGGAAGTTTTTGAAAGCTGATTTTAACATCTACAGCCAGCCGCCATACTTGAGGGTTTTGAACAACGAGAAGAAATTAAAACGCATCCCTTTAGAGGCTGCAATCTCTTCCAAAGTGGGCGCCCTTACCCTAGGAAGCCCTTCAATTCGTCTCTTGGTGGGAGAATCTTGTATTTCATGTTGTATGAGCAAATTATGGAGGGTGGGTACTGTAGCAAAGCACTATTCACAGTGCTGTTTGGCTGTAAGTCAAATTATTGCATATGATGTATCTGGTTTTGAGTTCTATGCAAGTCATCTATCTTATGTACTCACTTATGTAATGAAGAAAGCTTCTAGACTATCAAATTGAGTCTCCTAAAGTTATCTTAGTAGTTTGAGTTTATTTTGAGTTCCTTTATATGCATATGTTTGTTAAAATAGTTAGCATCATTGGCATCAAATTCAAAAACACCAAACACGAAAAAGAAAAACATCAAACAAACACAAATCAGTCCTACAAGCACGTTGAAATCATCGCAGCAAAGCGACGGTTCATCACAGTGGTATCAGAGCATATCACTACAGTGGCAGCAGAGTGGATCACCGGAGTGTGGTTCATCACAGTGGTATCAGAGCGGTTTCCTACCAACCTGTTGGGTAGGTTTCAACTGCAGTTCGGAGGTTTCAGTTGAACATGGCCACTTCCCAGAAGCAGTGGGACAAGAACATGAAAAGTTTTGAACAAAGCTTAAAGAAGTTGGAAGAAATAAGTAAATTGCTTAGAGACCCCGCAACTAGAAGCAGTTTATCTCAGTATATGACTTCAAGTTCTAGCAAAGGTCGAACATCACAAAACAGAAAGAAGTTGTGTTCCTATTGCAGAGAGCCGTACGATTTAAACCATGATTGTCCTTTGAGACCTAAGGGCAAGGCGCATAGAATAATGTGGGCTCCCTATGAGGATTCAAAGCCTAAAAAAGCTGACCAGCATTTAGCAGATTCCTTGGTGAGCAAAAATCAGAACTTAGAAGATCTACTTGTTGATGATAGAATTGGAATTTCTAAGGCAGTTGGAGAGGAAGAGCACTTGAGTCCTTTTGAAGATGAAGAAAAGTTAGAACACGAGGGTGATGGGCCTAAACAACATGCTGAAAGTAACTTCCATATTTTTGATAATCCACCTTTTGAGACAGCATTTGATATGTCCTGTGTTAACCCACTTTATGAGGTAGAGTTGCAAGATGACCATGTTGTGGGACATGCGCAGGAAGAAAGGGCCCCATATGAAATCAATGAGGGTTTTGAGCTCCCTAAATGTTTGGTATCAGCAATTAATGATGAGACTTCTGATCACTTTGAAGATGCCAATTCAGTTTATGTGCAAGGATTGTCAGTTCATGAATCACACAGGTTTGTTTTACAGTATGAAAGGCACAAGCCATCTTTTGATTCCAGTGTTGTTAGTGATGAGCCATTGATAGAGGTTGGAGCTTTCTACCGCGACTGCATAGTGAGGAGTACTCATCACTTCTCCTTTAGTCCACACATGGAGGATTTGTTGACGCATCAGTGTGGACCGGCTCAGAGTGTGTATCACCCATTTTGGGATGGAAAGTTACCATCATCAGTAGATGGAACTCATGGCTACAAGTACCCAACTCAGTTGTCGGAGGTTAATTGCTTGCAGGATCGGTATTTAGTTTTCCATCATGCGGGTGCGTATCCAACAAGGTTTGTTGCTTCTTTTCCTCAGAGGCTACTGGTGGGCACAGGGTTACAGAGGTATGATAATGACAACAAGCATGATGGCATAGGTGGATATCACATCCATGAGAGTTTAGCGGAGGTTATGGAGAGGTGTTACACAACAGATGCTTCCAGATATTCTTACCTCCTCATGATGGATGGATGTGAGTTCTGTTTATTCTGGGATCCAGGTGAAGACAAAGTTAGCACTTCCGTTTGGATGGATCCCAGTGTATTGCTTCACCACTTATGGTATGGTGGAGTTAGGATCAGTGTTGAGAGCATCTTGAATAATACACAGCGAAAACTCATGCCTTCACAACGGAGATTAGCTCACAATTGGCAGCAGTATGAAGATTACATTCCAAGACGAACCTTATCACGAAGCAAAAATGAGAGACTTGGCGTAGTACCCAAAAGTCCCTATGATGTGTTTGGGTTAAAAGGTGATAAGTCAAAAGAGAACTACCTACAATCTACAGATGGACATGGGATTGGAACTGATGTTGTTGATAAGAAAATTTTACATCATGACAAGAGTATGGTGGAGCCACGGAGTGATATTCACAACATTTCAGAGGTTGTTATCAGCACTGCTAACAGATCTGGTTTACATGACAGCACTAGGAAAAATTTGCATCAACTTGAGACAGCAGTGGCTACACCTGTGCAAAATGATTCTACTGAGTTGTCACAAGAAGGTACTCAAGATTTGGGTACTAATGGTGCAGTGTTTGATGTGGGTTCATGTCATGGTGAGTCTGATTTCTCAAATCAGACCTTAGAAAACAAGCTAGAAGGCTCATGTGTTGGCATAGAATTCCAGGATTGTGAGTTGGATGGTGATACAATTACATTGGAAGTGTGTTGGCGTAAGAACTAACACCTCTGGAGTAAAAGTTGTTATGAACAGCCTATGCAAACTACGCAATGAGTGCTCTTCAAATTAGGAGGGGAAGCTCCCTCGTTGTGCTTTGACAAAAATACTTGCAAAGGGAAATAAACTAAACTATGTCTTGTCTTTTTGTTTCAGCTGTAGAGGTACAAGGCTTTCTTGAAAGAACTATATGTTGCAGCTGAGTATTTTCTGGTTTTGCAGATCCACTAACTACAACTAAACTTAATTACTTAAATTCTATCCAGTCTCCTCAGGAAAACAGAGCATGAGGAAATGGAGCAAGGTTTGACTATCAGACGATAAACGTGTATAGATTCTCAACTTGAAGGCAAGGTGGCGCATCTATCAGCTCAATCTAGACAAGTTTATTGGTAACAACATCACATGATAAACTGGATACGGATTCTCTACTTGAAGGCAAGGTGGCGCATCTATTATCTCAATCCGAATTAGTTTATTGTCCACGACAACACACGATAACCAAGTACAGATTCTCTACTTGAAGGCAAGGTGGCGCAACTATTATCTCAATCTGAACAAGTTTATTAGGCACAAAATAGATTTATCTAATCTATGGGAAGAATTCACCATGACAATCGCATGAAACCCTATGTGGCATAACAATTGATCATAATAGTAAAGACTCACGAAACAGATTTATCATCCCAATCGCATGAAACCCTATGTGGCATAACAATTGATCGTAATGATAAGTTGCACAAAACAGATTTATCTAAACTATGGAAAGAATTCACCATTACAATTGCATGAAACCCTATGTGGCATAACAATTAATCGTAATAGTGAAGACACATGAACAAATACCAAAAAAGCAATATTGAGGGCAAGGTAGGCGCAGCATATATTTCTCTCTCAAGCAAAAGTTATTTACAAATGAGCAAAAGCTCTTATTTATATACATCAAGGTGTAGGGAACCCTAAAATCACCTTGAGTCATCTACAGTCTTGCAATACGTGCAAGATTTGCTGCCAAACCCTAATAAGTAAACTATAATAAAGCAATCCAAACTACCATTAACCGAAACACCTAATCTAAAAATGGACAATTGTGCGAGCATGCACGTCCTTATTGAAAGAAAGTTAACTGGAAGACTACCATCAGTTAACGTAAAACCCTAAATAAAACTCCAAGTGTGTAAAGCTGATCTCAGAATAGATATGCATGTGATGAAACAATGAGTTAACTTGAAAGGATAACGCCAAGTTTAACTCCTGTGTGTAATGTCTATCCTGAAGGAATGAAGTTTACTGTCCGTGATTCGAGCAACCAATCCTCAACGAGATTGTTAACGCATTACTATCTGAGCTACGAGACTCTATCAGCACGCTAGTGTCGGTGCAAAGATGTCCTACCCAACCGTGGATCCGGTGGACCAGCCCCTCTACCCTTGTTGCCTCACGAATACCGCCGCATACATGATCAGAAGTCGAGTAACCTTGCGTTTCGGGCTAGTCTCCCCACCTAAATGGTATGAATGAGTGCCTCAAGCTTCCACTAAACGGGCCGCTTAGCTCCACGAGGCACCACCCTCGACCACATTCCAAGACGGTAGTTTTGTGATACTAGAGTCGTCACAAACCGGAGTGCACTAGTGACGTGCTCTCTACTCTCAGCCAACTCTGATGCTAAAGTCTCTTCTATTTTTGCTCTGAAAACCAATTGTGTCTTCCAAGAGTAGATAGCTTCTCTGTCCTCTGCATCTGTTGTAGAAACCCCTGTTTCCCCCTGATACGGAATCTGTCTGAAGTTTTATGTTTTTCTGACGTTTTGAAGTTTTTGCAATTTTTTTTTGGTTTTTCAATGCAATAAATGAAAGTACGGCTTTTCAAGGAAAATAATAATAAATTCTATAAAATTCAAATAACTCTGGAAATGAGGAAATATGGACGCCAATGTCTTTATTTGATCTTTTCTAAAGTTTACAACAACACCCAGATACATGCAATAGTAAAAACAGTGAATTTTGCAATATTTAAGAAACCTGGTATTTGCTGCAAATGTAGTACAGATCTGTACGGCTGAGTAAATTCCTTGCTTTCTCCCTCCGTCTGGCAAGCACAGATTGATCCAGTGGTATTGGCGCCTCCTTTAGAGTAAACTGGAACCCTCAGATCAAGGCGTTGCTTTTGATTTGATGAGGACGGCTAAAGAACAGTAGTACGGCCTTGTCAGAAGTACGGCCTGACAGAAATCAGTATTAAATTTGTACGGCCTCCTCAAAAATTGATGTCTAAGTCTCTGTGGATGATGCGCCAAGAAGAATAGATGATCTCTGATACCAAACAACTGAAAAGAACTGAAGATGATGAATCTACTGAAGCTCTGTAGTTTTCTCTGAATAAGAAAACCTCTGTAGGCAATAAATCAAGTGATATTGCACACTCTCTGAATTGCTTTCCGCTGGAGATGGCTCGTTCCCCAAGGAATTCAAACGCGAAACCCTAAAGTCTCAGGCTCAGATCAATTTGATCAATCTCAAAACTCAATAATTTCATAATGGCTCACTTTCCAATGCAAAATCCTCAAATAAGCTCAAAAGTGCGATTTGCTTGAAAATAGGGTTTTAATGAAATATTCATATTTTAATATTTTCCATTCTCCATAGTTCTCCACTGAATATTTAAATATTAATCAAATGTCAAACTGGCACCCTTTTCATGATGG
>VDFB02367011.1:0-28364 GCA_007258455.2 Sequoia sempervirens
TTGAATTTGAAGCTGCAAGTTACGTAGGTTTTTAAAAGATGATATGACTAAGTTGTGCATTACATTTGGATTTGATGTTTAATTGGGGAGCCTTACACCTATATTTAATTGTGCAGGTACCTATAGGAAATGAAATAAGTACATATAGCTGACATGGAGTGTGTGAAAGACTGTGCAAAGGAGTTTGTGATTATGTCATCTAAAGCACCAGTAGCTGTGCATGTATACTTGTAAATATAAAATGTAGTGAGGGACAAACATTTGCAAGTGGGGGTAATTGTAAAAAGTAAATGATTTAAATAAAATTGTAAATGGGCCTTTTTAGGTGCAAGTGGAGTTCTTTTATAAATGCAAAGGCACCATTAGTTGTGTACTTTGATTGGTGAGTGACTCATTCTGTTATGAGCAGCTATTGGTGTTGTAGTAATTTTCTATTGGTATTGTTGTAATTTTATATTTGTTAATAAAAAGTTTTTTAGTGGATCAGAGTTAAATTTTTTTTGGGGGGTGGAGTGAACCTGGAGGTGGCGGTTATTCAATGGGTGGTAGCTACTGGGTCTTCTCCCCTAATGCTTAACATTAGTGTCTTCTCTAGGTATTTAATTCTAAAACATTCATTTATAAATTGTATTTCCATTGCTTAAATATGTTTTAATAAATATCCTAAGTAATGTTGTAACTACCATGTGATATTGATATCTAGATGTGTTTTAGCCTCTTATTTTGTAGTATGTCTACTTGATCTATGATATCCATTTATCCATTTTTAGGAACTTTTAAAACCAAAAATATTTCAGTAAGTTTGAATATATCATTTTTGTTCATTTTTTGGCTCTTGTTGTGCCCAAACTTCCACCATGTCATCCATACTAATTGAATAATTATCATTAACTATTAATATCATATGTTCAAATTAGGTTCTTCATGCCATTCATTTCCATGTTTTGTGTTAGTTATATATAATGTTTTATTTCTTTGATTCTCACTCTCTTCATACTCAACTATATTTTATATATATTTATATATATATAGTCTTTCATCTCTTCATTGAAAAACATATGTATTACTCTTCCATCCTCTTGTCATACGAATTCTTGCTTATCTATATCAAATATTTAGTTATTATCCATGAACTATTTAATATTCAATCTGATGTTAAATACTTCTTGGGATCCTTTCTACATATCTATAACCACAAAATCAACCTATAGTTTAATTCCCATAAAATCTACTTGTACATTCCTCCAATTTTCTATGGGCCATAGGGGACTTCCATTTGCTATTTAGCAATATCTTATAATGTCTCATGCAAGTATAGTTTGGCAAATGCTTTAAAGTACATTATCAAAACAAATTTAAAAAATCTAGAGATAGGACTTTATCCACATATTGAAAACCATTAATCTAGGGGAGAGGGACACATAGTGGAGCACCCTAACTTCATGTTTCTCAAAAACATACATGGAATTTCAAATCAGTCCTAATTTTGCATAACAGTTTATTTGGCAACTCACCTGCTTAAAAAATAATAATTTTAGGGTCTCATCATCAAATATGATGCCACATCAGGATGCTTTTTGTTAAGGTATTAAAAAATGTTAAAAAAAAAGTGAGACAGATAGTGGTGCACTAAGTCATGTTTGATTGGTGCATTGATATGGCATCACATGATTTGTCAATTAGTGTACTTTATGGATAAAAAGTGTTTTGCAATTGGATATTAAGATGCTCCACTATAAGACCCATTGAGAACAACTTCTATCCCCACTATTGAAGCCCACTCCACTATAGGCCCCTCTCCCCTAATATCTCTCCCTCTTAAAAGCTTAAAAAAGAAATCATTAGTAACCTGATCAATGACTCTTGCAATCAACCGTGAAAGTTCAACTTGTTCTTGCTAATTATCATTTGTAAGTTACAATACCATGAGCGTATTACAGTTAGTGACTTAAACTGAAGTCTTCCTTAAAATATCATGCCTTCGAATCTTGTACATTAATTCAAAACCTCAGTAACAATAAAATAAACTTTTCACTGTTTCCATGAAAAATGCGGATTTCTTTATTATTGTTTAAGATTTGATGATTTGCCGGGCATCCAGAAACCACATAGTATTCTATATTTTCAAGTGAAAGTATATTTTATTTTAATTTGACACAAGAGAATAGCAGGGAACTCATCCAAAATAATCATTTTCTCCGGGTGTACATATTGCAGAAAAAGTAGATTTGCGAAGATCCAATTGGGGGCCTTGTCCTGAAATTTTCAGCCAGCCTTACTATGTCGAGATAACACAGACGACGTATCATTTTGGTCTTACTGAAAGCTTGCTTATTTTGCTGGTGTGATATGTATGTGAAATGTTGCTGGCAGAGATGAGCTAACACTAGTACGTGAAAACATGTATTTGATTCTTGAGCAGCTCTTCCTTCACGTAAGACAACATGTATTTGATTTGTGTACTCCTACAGGGGGTAGTGCATAGTGCACACTTAACCATTTTTATATTTTATATTAATTTGTAAAGTGTGATTTTTTATATAACTTATTTTTTTCTATTTATTATTTTTAGATCTGCATTTAAATGTGATATATAATTTATTTTTTCAAAATTTGTATGATTCAATCTAAATTAAAAAAATATATCTATTATATTAGATAAAAAAATATAAATATTATATTAGATAAGATTACAAATATAAGTGTGACAACAAAATAGTGTTTTATTTATTTTTATTTAATTTTGACAATCAAAATTAACATTTTTTATTATTTTAAGCATATGTTTTTGAAAAGGAAAAATCAGGTTTTATAGGGACCTGAAACCACAAAGTTAAAACAAACAAAGATAGAGCATTAAAAGTTTGAACAAATAGATAGCTGTCCCAAAAAGGAAACGACAACAAAAAGAGACAATAGGGTCCAAAAAAGGACCGCCAAAAAGCTAGAAACAACCACAACAACACTACTCCAAGGTGTTCATCAATTCCTCGGCTTCCTTTTCAACTTCACTCATATCCTATAACCCCTGCTTGAGGATTTGAACCGTGTGTGGAGAAGCAGGGGCCTTCCTCTTCGTATTAGCCCGAGTGTGAATCGAAATCCCTTCAATAGCAACTCTACTACAACCTCTGTGCGCATCCAAGTCCATGACCAACGAGCCCTTTTTAATTTTTTTCCAACTTTTCCACCATAGCATTGATGATAATGGTGTTGTGCCTAGCAATTTTATGATTATTCGCCATAGTGGCCCTGATATTTTGGCCAATCTTGGACATATTGCTCTCTAGCCTAGTCAATCTTTCCTCCAGCAACTGTTGTCTTTTCCCCGGTAAGGGGGTGTCCTGTCCTTCATTCTCATTACAACTCCAGCTAACCTTCAGCTCCAATTCCATGACTTTGTTGCTGAGATCTCTATTACGACCATTCAAATCACAAACTTCCTTCTGGGCCCACTTAAGAATAGTGAAAAATCCATCAGTACTTTTTTTCGCCACACTCATTATGTCCTCTGGCCTGAGGTTAATCAGGGCATAATTAATTTTGCCCTGATTAGGGGAATTTTTAGTGGCATTCACAAATCTTCTAGACACAGGGGCACTAGGGGCTGATTTTTTATTAACCATAGGTTTATCATAATGAATTTCCAGAGAATTCCCAAAGTACGAGACCAATTTTGTAACCGAGGTACCTTTAAAACTAGAGACCAAACTCGGGGTAGGGCAACCAGGAGACGACTGGGGATTAAGACAAGATGGCGAAGCAAAACCCGGGATAGGGCAACCAAGCGATGGTTGGGGATTAGGACAAGAAGGCGGAGCAAAACCCATAAGGACATTCCGACAAGAAAGGGACTGGGGAACATAGGTTTTAGAACCAACAAGGGAAAAAGCAAGAGGGGCCAAGGGATCGTTCTCCCTACTACTTTTTGTATCCTCATCGTCCAATTCCCCAACAGCAACATTTTTAGGCAAAGCAGGTAAATTTTGAAAATGCTCAAAGATGAGCCTGACAAGACTAAGGTGAATAATATAAATCTGCCTAGGGTTTCTTTCAACTTCATCAAGGCAATTCTTTAGAGACGAGAATAAATAAAAAGGCAAAGAGATACGAACCTTGTGACGGAAGTGGTTCAAAATGGCAAAGTGATAACCATACGCCCTGGTGAAGTGCCCATCAACTGTGATGTACTCCATAATGACTCTCAAAACTTTCCTCTAGATTGATTTAATGGACTCCACATCAAAGAAGCTATTGGCAACCTTAACCAGCTTAGCTTTCTCCTTATCTTTTTTAGGAAATCTGATAACTGCTTCATCAGAGAACCGACGGTCTCGATAAAATTTCACACCCTCAGTCGAAAAACTAGTAATCTCACCAACGATTTGCTCATTCAGCTTAACACTCCTTCCAAACAACACAATCTCACCATTTTTCTAGTTTTTGGTGAAATAGTCTAGCACCTTCTCATCAGTTCCATGGAGCTTTTCCAAAAATGGGACTAAACCTCCCTTTTCAATTTTTTCCCAAGCTTTAGAATTCTTTCTATGCTCTTGAAAGCAACTCAGCTCAACACATTTTCTCTCTCCCCCCATCTTCAAAGCTCTATTATACCATACCCTACAATTGCTTTGGGTACCGTTTAAGCATATTTTCCCAGACACCTAGAAAGTGTGCCAGAAACTCTTCTTGAAAAGGAAAATGATGTCGGTCCCATCAAATCTGATGAAATCGACATACATTATCTTTATCCGCTCCATCACGGAGAAGAAAAAATTCTCTTCCATGCATTGAATCATAATAAATTAGAGTTTTCACCTCATAATGGAGGTAATCGTTCTTCCTCCACATGTTTTCCCCGCCCTTCTTGACCCCTTCATTGGCAAAGTAATCCGCCACCTTATTGGCTTCTCTGTAGGTGTGGGAAACTTTCACTTTGTCGAATTTACTTAATAAAGCAATTGTATCTTTGATCCACTTTTTGATGGTCCACGAAGGAGGGATAAGCCCAAGAATGCAGTTTATTATATTCTTAGAATCACTCTCCAACCAAAGGCATTTTGTATTCATATTGAAAGCCAAGTTAACCGCATGATAAGCCCCAACAGCTTCCGCAACATGATTAGTTTGGGTACCGATGTCCACAGCAAAAGCTGTAATAAAAGCCCCCGTATTGTCCCTTAAGACACACCCACTGCCAGCTTTCCTAGGGTTTCCTTTTGCAGCACCATCAAAATTGGATTTCACCCAACCTAAAGGCAGAAAAGTCCAACTAGCATTCTCCCTCCCACAAAAGGCCTGCGTGGGGACATTTAAAGCAACTAATTTTGAATTCCACTTTTCAGCAGTAGCAATATCAAAAGGAGCCCAAGTAACTTTATCAACCATTTTTCTAGGGATTAAAAAAAAATTCCTTTATAGCCCTAACAATTTTTTCATACAAGTCCCCCTCTGACTTCTCTTTTTCCCTAAACACTATGTTGTTCCTTTCCTTCCAAATACTCCATGAAACAAAAGGTAGAACAAAAGACCAGAGCCTATGCACAAAAGGGTTTTTTGATGGAGCTTTCCATTGCAAGAAAAAATATTTGACCGAAGCAGGGGAAACCCAAGCCACTTCAAGATGCACAAAATTTTTGCCCCAGATGTGCGAAACAAAAGGACAATGAAGGAAAAGATGATTAACAATCTCAACATCATTCCTGCACATGTAGCATCTGTTAGGTAATTGAATTCCTCTCTTGCCAAGATTGTCCAAAGTGAGAATCTTATTCTGTAGCATGATCCAATAGAAAATATTTATTTTAGGAATCAAGAGATTAATCCAAGCCTTAGCCCAGAAGGGCAGAGGCTCCTACAAGCTAACCATCAAAGAAGTAGCAAAAGAAACTGAAAAAATGCTAGACAGATTGTCTATCCAAACATCAAGATCATCCACCTGGTCTTGAACCAATCTTAGGGACCTGAAGGCAGACTGAATAGGGCTAAGATCTAGACTAATGGTCTTCAAATCAACCCAATCCCTATTCCTCTAGTAATCTTTGAGCAAGACCCCGAATTCCCTTTTACAATCATTCATCCATTTACTGAATTTATCATTTTTGATTAAAGGATCCTTGAAAAGCCATCTGTCTTCCCAAAATATAACATTATTTCCTTTTCCAACAAGCCAACCAGTCCCCGTTTCCAGCAGCTTTCTACCTCTACTCATATCATTCCAGCAGATAGAACCACGAGGTAAAAAAGAAAAATTAATAACATCATTAAGAGACTCACAGTTGCTAAAGTATTTGTATTTTAAGGTATCTTGCCATTCCCCTCTCAAAGTAAGAGTTCTCCAGAGCTGTTTAGCAAGAAGGGACAGATTCAGCACTTTAATTTTTCTTAAGCCCAGGCCACCTCTCGATTTAGGTCTGCACACTAGGTCCCATCCTACAAGTGGCAGTCTCTTCTTATCCTCCACACCAGACCAGAGAAACCTTTTCTAAATTTTTTCAATAGCTTCAGCATATTTAGTAGGAATTTTAAATAAACTAAGAGCACACACAGGTAAATTTTGCAAAGAAGCCTTGAGGAGCTGAATTTTTCAAGCTTGACTGAGAAGAGCTCCTTTCCATCACGATAGCTTCTTGTTCAATTTTTCAACCAAAGAGATCCAGAATGAGTCTGAGGGTTTAAAGCATAGAGGCAAACCAAGATAGGTTGAAGGTAGAGGCTCAATCCGATAGCCAAGAATTCAAGCAAGTTTAACTTGTCTATGCTCAGGAGTGTTGAGGAAGAAAATTGAACTCTTTACCCTGTTAACAACTTGCCTAGAAGCAGATTCATAAAGATTCAGAATCTTTTTGAAAATATTAGCTTCAGTCACAGTAGATCTTCCCATGAGAATGGTTTCATCAACAAATCGTTGGTGGGAACAGGTTAGAAGAGAAGAGGAAGGCCTTAGACCAACAAGGGATCTTTCATCAATAAGCTTTTTAATATTTCTTCCCAAACATTCAGCCAAAATTGTAAACAGAATAGGAGAGATAGGATCTCCCTATCTGAGACCTCTAGAAGTCTGAAAAAACCTCGAAGGTGACCCATTCATAATGACAGAAGTAGTAACCGTTGAAACAAGTTGGTTCATCAGCTGGATGACTCTGTTATTAAAACCAAACTTGACCAAGATTTTAAATAAAAAATTCCAATCTACCCGATCATAGGCTTTAGAAATGTCTAGTTTAAGAATGAACCCTTCAGTCTTCAAGACCATTAAAGAATGTAAATTCTCATGAACAGTGATAATTGAGTCCAGAACGTACCTACCTGGCACAAAACCATTCTGCTATAGAGAAATCATTTAAGGAAGCAAAGAAAGCATTCTTGTAGTTAAAACCTTCGAAATAATTTTATAGATAGAATTGCATAGGCTGATAGGCCAAAAATCTTAAAACTTCGAAGCCCTAGGTTTTTTTGGAATAAGGACCACAAAAGTAGCGTTAAGTTCTTTCAAAATACTTCTTGATCCAAAGAATTCCTTGACAACCTTCTCAACATCCAACTCAAGAATTTCCCAGAACACTTGGAAGAAGAATAAAGGAAACCCATCAGGTCCGGGAGCTTTATTGCCATCAAAAGAGAAAATGACTTTCCTAATTTCAGCCTTGGAAGGGATAGCAGTGATCATAGAATTTTCATTATGACCTATCACCTAGGGTATAGCCTCAGGAAAGGAGTCTTGAGCATCAAGCACAATCTCTCCATTACAAGAAAGAAGGTTATTGAAAAAAAAGATAGCCTGTTTCTTGATATCATCTTCCTCCTCAAACCTAGTCCCATTTACATCAATGTAAGCAATTCTATTTGCAGCCCTATGTTTCGAAGCAGACAAATGAAAAAATATGGTGTTCCTATCACCCTCAGTCAGCCAAGACACCTTAGATCTTTGTCGCCAAAAAACTTCCTCTTTAGCAATGATGTCATGCAACTGAGAGAGAAGTTCATATTCCTTTTCTCTGTAGTTATCAATGTACCCCCATTTCTAGATATTAGCCTGGATCTCTTGAAGTTTACCCTGAATATCCGTCTTAGTTCCAAAGATATTCCCAAAGGCATCCTTTTTCCATCTCAAATTAAATTTCACTTCTTTTAATTTTTTTGCAATCCTAAACATAGTTGTGCCAGAAATATCAATATTCCACCATCTCCTGATTTCCTCAAAGATTCGAGGATGAGATAACCAAAAAAATTTGAATCTGAAAGGGGAGTTCTTTTTCACCTTGGTAGGATCCATCGTTAGACAAATGGGAAAATGGTCAAATCCCACCCTTGATAGAGCTCTCAAAGCACAAAAATAGTCTATAAACCATTGACCTGAAACAAGGGCCCTATCGAGTCTCATTTGGATCAAATCAAGCCCAATCCTCCTATTAGTCCAAGTATATGAAGCACCTTGCAGGTCAAGGTCAATCAGGGCATTACTGTTAATGAAGTCAGAGAGGCCTGATTTGCTATCCCAGTTAATTTGAGAACCCCCAAATTTTTCATCATTCAGGAGAGGAGTATTGAAGTCTCCCATGACCACCCAATGCTCATTAGCAAACACTTTCGAAAAGTAGACAACTCACACCAAAAGGAATTTCTAGCATTCTTACAATTCGGGGCATATATATTGGATTGAATCCAGCAAAAATTGTCTCTTATGTGGGTAAATCTAGTAGCTACAAGATTACCATTCTCCATTAAGGGATCACTTCTAATAAAAAACTTGTTCCAAAAAGTAACAATTCCCCCCGAAGCACCAACATAACTATTCCCATGAGCCCCACAGTTCTGAAAAATTCTAAAGCATTCTACTTTATCTTTAGGCATTTTTGTTTCTTGAACAAGAAGAATGTCAAGTTTGTGGTCCCTAACGAAATTTTGCAAAGCATATGTTAATTATAAAGAAAAAAATTAATTAAGAGCTTAAAGATGATTTAAAATCACGAGTTCTTAAATATTCTATTAGATTCAAGCTATGACTTTCTAATTAAAAAAATAATAAAATCTTTTTTCCAAAAATAAAAATATTTCTACCAAGGGGGTTTGATCCAACCCTCTTTAATCAATTTATCTTTATATGAAACCCCACTAGAGTTAACTCATTAAGCTTTCATAAATATTTGATTCCATGAAAAATTTGGGATGTCCTTGAAGTGGGATACAGTATTGTGCTATCAGCCATAATTGTATATCTATTTTTTTAGTTTCTAGATATTACTTTCTAAAGTAAAAATATTCCACAATTTGACTATTTCCCATTAAAAAGGGTATCAAAAAGTTTAAATTACATCTAGGTTCATGCATTTAGATTTATCAATAAAAGACACTTAGCAACATGAACATACAATTAAGAAATCACAAAATATAAGAAAACTACAAAAGTATTTTCCTCTCATAAAATTAATTTATAATCATCATTTTTTAGTATCAAACATTAGTAGTAATTGAAACAATCAACTATCAACATGCATTTAGACCACAAATAAAATCTCACTACAATGACATCTATTAATTCTGGTCACCCATATGTTTCTATAAAAAATAATTGTATTAATTGATCAACTTATTAGACATCATTAACACCACCTACATCATAAACAAGATCTAAAAAAACTTTAAATTGTCATTTTAAAAGTGTACTAGGACTAATATACCATACTAGGTGATTTAGTCCTAGTTTAGGGTTTCTGGGAAAAATCTACAATTTCCTTGTGACTGATCATAATCCACTAAAAAATGGTAAAAGAGGTATACATGGACTCATATGCCCAAGGTGGAAATTTAGTCCCATTATTAGGGTTTTTCTGACATTTTTGTAGCCTCTAGTGATCTTTTGTAGCTTTCATCCTATCCAATCTTTAGGTCCAAAAATTTTGAATTCTAATATGTAGGTGAGTTTCTATGAAAATGACAACTTCTTGACAACTTTGACAACTTTTGCAACTTTGTCTTTAAAGGATCTTCAAGCTCCAATTCACCTATATCTACAAACACATATGAAGAGAGAAAAATGTTGTTGTGTTAGGGAATTGGAGCTTGCCTTGGTCAAACCCCATTTTGGTAATTAAACCTTGAAATGAAATAGAAAAGCTTGAAGGAATGATGAATAAACAAATGTAATTTTGCAACTCACCAAATCCTTGGAATAAAGACCTCAATCTTGTGTGAAATGGCTCCAATAGATATATATCTTGACTCTTGATTTTTTATATGAGATAATGTGTTTGAATGCTTTCTTGAATTATGAACACGTACATTACAAATGTCATCTCACAAAACATACATGATGCATGAAGATGCTTGAATCTTGAATGCTACTCCAAATGCTTGATGTTTTTCTCTTGAATGGACTCTTGACCATAAATTTTTTATAGGAATTCTCTCTCACAATTTCTAGTAAAAGTTATGTGAAATAGCCTTGTATTTATACATGTTTAAGCCAAAATTCCTGAAATTACAACACTACAAGCCGACATTAGATATAGGAGAATAAAATACCACCAAGAGTTTAATTTAAAATAGGTCCATGCTAAAGTGAGATACATAAGCCAGTTAGGGCATATGAGTCCCAATAGCTTAAACGTGGGACACAAACTTCAAGAAATGTTAAGTTCAATGTCACATTTAAGATCAGGCCTTAAGAACTAGGCGGGACCCATACACCCAAGGTGGCATATAAGTCCCAAATCACTAGATCTAGAACACATAACACAAAAACATGAATTATGATTGGTCATTTGTTAAATGTCAAGATTATCCTTCAGAAAACACATTTAATTAGGCTTGTGGATGCAAAATATGATGAATTAGGACATAAAGAAGCCATGTTTTAATAGGGAGGGCCTAAACAAGTGTGAAAATGTAAAGGGATACATTTCCCTACACTACACAAGGTACTAGAGCAAAAAACCTAAAACTTATAGCTGATTTTAAATATCAATTGTGCTAGTATTCAATCATCTAGCACCTCAAAAATGACACCAAAACTCTTATGAAAAAATATATTGTTAACTAGGGAAATACATTGATCACCTCATAACATAAACATAAATTACATAAAAGTTAAACTACTCATCACCAAATGTTTGCATATAATTGGTAAAATTGCCAACCCATTCAAAGTATCAGACTAGTACAATATATAGAATATCCTTTAGGAACCTTCAACCTACCCCAGCCTTCTCCCTTTGTCTATCCAGTGCCGCACCTTTAATATCCATGATAAAGGGATAGCACGTTACCACCTCACTCAAAACGGAAAGAAGCTCTAGGTCATGGGCCTAGGAATGGTAAGACCCAGGGTGTAGCTTCTAGCATCTCCTCTAGCCCACCTAGTAATTTCAATATAAAAATATTCCAAGCCATTTATGCCACCTTCACCTTTAGGATTTGTAGATCAAGGAGACTCTCCATAAAATGCAAGGAGATATAATAATTCACTCTCTATCGATCATTTTCCAATAAGAAGTCTTTTCCCATATTAATTTTACCCACACCGATCAACATGAAGTCTTGTTCTAGAATGATTCAGTTCAATTGAAGCTCCATGATCATGCCAAGGAAGACCATCTATTTATGGGATCTCACCAACCTAATGGGAGTATCCCTATCACTGCAAAAAGAACTTTTCATAGGCATATGCATAATGAATTAAGCTTATACATCTTGAAAATGTCTTATGAGACAAATATTATTCTTTCTTAAATGAACACCATGACAAGTGCACTAATAAACATAGGTAAAAAATTATCTCTACAATCACCTAACAGATGATAATGGCCTTCGACCCTCTCACATGTACAACTCTTTCCTTGGTAAAAATGCCAATAATAAGTTTTGGCACAAGCTCACAATGTTCTAAAATTTGGTTACCTTCCTTCATTTAATAATAGTACCTCTAAGCTAGAGTGATTAATCATTATCTCCCATCAAAATAAGAGATTAAATGCAAGCATGATTTAAAAAGGAATTACTACTACCTTTGGCTAAGAAAGTACACTGACCTAAAAAATAGCAATTAGTAGGATTTAGAGAGCTTCCATAGAATACATTAAAAAAAATCCAAGATATAGCTCATAATTAACTATGAAATCATTCATGGTCTCCCACTACTAATCTTGAAGTGAAAAATAGACCAATGATGCGCACTTTAAGCTCTTATTAGTACGAGAAATTCCTAGGCTTGTGGATAATGGATATGTGGAAAAATAATTTGCAAAGCTCATAAAGTAAGCTTTTTGGAACCTATTCAAGGGAACAAGATGGTGGGAATGTGGTAGTATCCTGCAATCATTAAGCTAATCAAGCATCAATTCCTTGATAGCCAATAATGTAACAAAAAACTTCATGAGGCAGGACCTGCAACCTTCTAGATAAGAAGTGGACCAATGGTGCACCTTCTATTATCCTTCAAGCTCAAAATATTCCTAAAATTGTGTACATATGACATATGGCATCATCAGACATCAAGAAAAATGATTATTATTTTTAGAACCTCCTTTGGGGGGATGTGATGCAATGATTGTGGCATAATTAACACACAAGATTAAAACATCAACTCTACCATCCCAAGAGCTTAACAAGATAACTACTACTTAGCCTTGTTGGACAACTATTGTACAGGCATGAAGTGATCAATATAAAAAGGCCCCAATAGTTGAATGTATAGAGAAAAATCCTCTAGGAGGTACTTTCTACAACCTTAGGAGATTAGTGGCACATATTTCCACATCCTTTGAGCTCAAAACATACCTAAATTTGTGCTTGTATGACACATGAAATTTTTGGACATCAAGCTCAATAAATAGTCTTTTTGGAGCCTCCTTTTGGCGGGTGTATTGCAGTAGCTATGATATAATTGTGTGAGCTTATAACATCAAATCTATTACTTGAAATGTACAAAATTTCTAATGTTCCTTAGGGGGGATGTAGTGAGGGGCATATGACATTATTACAGGGGAAATTCAAGCTTCTATACAACCAAATTGAGAACCAAAAAAATGTCTTTCCACAACAATGATGTTGAAAGAAATATTGACTAGGTGTTAACCACCTAGTTATCTTGAGACCCTAGGGACGTTGCTCCTTTGGCCTTCTCTGCAGTTGATTTGTGCAAATATCATCTAATTTGGAAAAGTTGGAAGAATCAATTTGTAGGCCTTTTGTCTCCATTTTATAAGTTTGGTTTGCTAATGTGTTTGCTGCTAAATTGACTTCCATGTAACAATGTGTAATTGTTATTGAAACAAAACCCTCAAGGAGTTCCCAATATGGTCTTAAAATGTGGGAGATGGTCTAATTGTTGGCTTGCCTATTTTTGAATGTATTGATAATATTTAATAAGTCTCCTTCAGTGTGGAGATTTTTTACCTACATATTATGTGCTAGCTTGACACCTGCTAACAATCCATGAGCCTTTGTTGCATTATTAGAGCTCACAAGTAACTTGAGACAATCCTTACAAAATTTATCCTTTTTCATTATGAATTACACAACCTAACCCTGATGCACTTAGATTACCTTTAGATGCACCATCAAAGTTGAGTTTTATAAAATTTTGGGATGGAGCACACCATTTGATTATACTCCTATCCATATTATAAACCTTAGAATATGCACCTTGATTTGAAGCATGAGGAGGTGTTAGGGTTAGAAAGGAATATATCTAACAATTAAATGCATATTTAATTAATAAACAAAGAAACTAAAACACACTGAGAATAAATTATAACATAGAGAATTTAACTTCGTTCACCCAATCTGGGCTACATCCACCAAACTGCAGCAATCTAACGATTTTATTATCTAGTGCAAAAATCCTATTACAATCTTGCGAATAATCACATTTTTCATCATCATCCTGTAACCCCCATCCGAACCCCTTTTTAACAAGCTTAGAAGCTTCTAGATTAGGGTTCTACAAAGTCGGTTCTTTTTTTTCCTTTTTTTGTTGATTTTTCCTTTCTTCGGTGACGACGTGAAAAAGTAGTAGGAAAAATTTTCTCGAGGGCATCAGTCGCCACATACCAACAATCTCCCACTTGGAGACTGATTAGGCTCCACACCAACACAATATCCCACTTGGAGACTAATCTTGGATGACACTATTGCACTTACAACTCCCATTGGAAATAAGTACCTTGGACCCTATTGCTCTGTTATACTTGAATTCAACCTTGAAGTCCAATCGAAGTTGAAGTGGAAATCATCTTCTCCCTTGTCACCGCCTTCATAAACATATCCACTAGATTGGCATCTGTATGTATCTTGTCCAACTTAACCTGTCCATCCTCCAACACTGACCAAATGAAATGATATCTCAACTGTATGTGTTTTGTTTTATAATGCAAGGCATAATTCTTTGCAAGATGTATAGCACTCTAGTTGTCTGTAAACAAGTAATTTCTAGCCTGTTCTTTTCCCAACTCATCCATGAAAATTTGTAGCCATATCATTTCCTTTGTCACCTCTATTGCAGCAACATACTCTACCTCTATGGTGGATAAAACAACCACCTTTTGCAATCGATAAATCCAACTCACTACTCTCCCACCAGCTGTAAATACATAACCTGTGGTACTTCACCTGGTATCTATATCCCCTGCCAAATCAGAGTCCACATAGCCTTTTAAATTAGTATTAGAGCCCCCAAAACATAAACATTTATTGAATGTACCTCTCAAGTACCTGAGATTCCATTTTACCGCATTCCAATGCTCAACTCTGGGATGACTCAAATACCCACTAACAACTCCTACGACATGTACAATATCTAGTCTTGTGCATACCATGGCATACATTAAACTACCTATAGTTGAAGCATATGGTACCTTGGACATTTTTTCTTCATCCTCTTGTGTCTTTGGACACATATCCTTAGTCAATTTAACATGACTAGGAAAAGGTGTGATGATAGCTTTTGCATTCTCCATATGAAATGTCTGCAACACCTTTACAACATAATCAATCTAAGATTTTAAAAAAAAAATTCCTATCCCTACAAATTTTCATACCAAGGATTTGTTTTGCTGCCCCCAAATCCTTCATAGCAAAATATTTTGTTAATTGTTGTTTTAGCTCACTTATGTGATCCATATTAGACCCTGCTACAAGCATGTCATCAACATATAAACATAAAATAATGTTGTTTTCATTATCCAACCTCTTAAGATAAACACAATGGTCAAAATTACACATGCTATAGCCTTGCTCAGCCATAAAACCATCAAATTTCAAGTACCATTTCTGAGGTGCTTGCTTCAAGCCTAAATTTTTCTTCAATCTGCACACTAGTTTCTCCTTACCTTTGACCTCAAATATTTATGGTTGTTCCATATATATTTCCTCTTCCAAATCACCATGGAGAAAGGTTGTTTTAACATCAAGCTGTTCTAAATGCAAATCTTCAGTAGCCACAATACTTAAAACAATACGAATAGAAGTCATTTTAACAACTAAAGAAAAAATCTGATCAAAATCAATACCCTTTTTTGTGGAAATCCCTTTACAACTAATCTAACTTTAAATCTCTTCTTACCTCCATCATGCTCTTTCAATCTATAAACCCATTTGTTTGGTAAAGCCTTTTTACCTGGAGGCAACTTGCATAATTCCCAAGTTTGATTTTTTAGCAAGGATTCCATTTCTTCTTCCATTCCATGCTCCCACTGAACCTTGGTATCAACCTGCATAGCTTCATCATAATATTCCAGTTCACCAACATCAGTTAATCAAATAGTATACAAAGAGGGAGAGAATCTTTCTGGAGGTCTACTTATCCTTGAAGATCATCTAGCATTCACAAGAGTTTGTGGTATTTATTGTTGTTGTTGCGAAGCATGAGGAACCACTAGAACATCATTGCTTGGAATATCATCCAACAATGCATAATAATTTTCTTTCTTCTCATGCTATAGAAACATATCTTTGTACAACACTTTCTCATTAAATAGGACATCCCTGCTTCTCACAATTTTTTGATTTTCAAAATCCCAAAGCCTATAACTAAATTCATCAATGCCATATCCAACAAATATACATTTCTTTGATTTTGCATCAAGCTTGGTTCTATTTTCATAATCTACATGTGCAAATGCTTCACAACCGAAGGTTTTGAGAAAATAATAACTCACCTTCTTACCTTTTCATGTTTCCTCTGGAATACCACAACCCAAAGGATTAGATGGACCTATATTAATTAAATAAACAACAGTGTTTATAGTCTCTGCCCACATTTTTAAAGGCAACCCAACATGCAATCTCATAGTCTGTGCACGCTCCATTATTATTCTATTCATGCGCTCAACCACTCCATTTTCCTGTGGAGTCCTTGGAACCATTTTCTAGCTACAAATACCATTAGAGGAACAATAATCTTCAAACTTTTGCTGCAATACTCACCACCATTATCAGATCTGAGACATTTTAACTTTTTACCCATCTCATTCTCAACCAAGCTTCTCCATTTTTTAAAAGTTTCAAATACATCAAATTTTTGCCTAAGGAAATAAATCCATACCTTCGTAGTTGCATCATCAATGAATATAACATAATACTTAGAGCCACTAATAGAAGATACCTGAGCTAGTCCCCATACATCCATATGCACAAGCTCCAATTTCTCATCTTTCTTTTGCTTCCCATCCTTGAGAAAACTTACTCTCTTTTGTTTTTCATACACACAACTTTCACAAAAATCCATATTAACACATTTTAGACCCGGTAAAACATTATTTGAATGAAGTACTTTCATACCTTTTGCACTCATATGCCCAAGTCTATTATGCCACAGTGTTGATTCAGAGTCCACAACAATTGTATGATCTTCTACCTGCTAAACTATAACAACTGTTCCTGAACATTGACCTTTTTCCATAACAATTAAAGTAGAAGGAATAGTATGACCTATACAAAGATATAAGATTCCTACTTTCACACCTTTTGCTACCACTAAGGCACCCTTTCTGACCTTCCAATTTTTATCACTAAATGTAACAACACAACCTTCATCATCTAGTTTCCCAATTTTTATCACTAAATGTAACAACACAACCTTCATCATCTAGTTTCCCTGCTGAAATTAAATTTTTTCTTAACTTTGGAACATGCCTTACCCCATGTAGTAGCCAATGATTCACATTCTGCAACTTAATCTTGATTCTTCCCTTTCCAACAATCTGACAGGGTTCGTTATCTCTTAAAAAAACTAGCCCAAAATCCCCTTGGACATAATCAAGAAAATAACTTCTATGGGGGGTAGCATGAAATGAAGCCATTGAATCTAACACCCAAGAATCATGAACATTATGAAGGGAAAGAATCAAAGCATCCTCATCAAATTTATTACTTACCACATTTTCCTCTTTACTTCCTTATTTTTTGTCTCCTTCTTTATTTTTCTGAGACTAGCAATCTTTCTTTAAATGACCCAGCTTACCACAGTACCAACAATCCCTCTTGTCTCTAGATTGGGACCTTTTGTCCTTTGATTTTCCTCATGACTTCCCATGATTTCTAGAATTGTTTCCTCTCTCCTTTGTTTTGCCCCTAGTTTTTGCATTCAAAACACTTCTAGATGTGGATGTTCCACCTGAGCTTTTCCTACGAATTTCCTCACTCAAAATAACACCAACAACATCATCAAATTTCAATGTATTTGAACTAGAAACAAAATTGCTAAAAACCATTACAAAGCTATTCCAACTTTCAGGCAAAGAACACAGAATCAAAAGAGCCCTAAATTCTTCATCAAAGTTTACTTTTACAGAATTTAATTGACTGGTGACCATATTAAAGGCATTTAAATGATTAGTAACTGACCCACCGTTTACCATTTTCATATTAAATAAATGCTTCGTAAGAAATACCTTATTCGAAGCAGAAGGCTTTTCATATAACTTGGCCAAGGTTTCCATCAACTCTTGAGTTGTCTTTGTTGTTGTAATATTGAATGCCACCGATTGTGCTAGGCATAAACGAATACTACCAAGAGCCTTTCTATCCAAAATATCCCAGTCCTCATTAGACGTTGCTGAGGGTTTCTTTGTTTTCCATTCCAATGGTCACCATATATCCTTCTAATAGAGGTAGTCTTCTATCTGCATCTTCCATAACTAATAGTTCTGGCCATTAAAATTCTCAACCTTCTTACCCTCATCTTCCATTACTCCCACTCAACTAAGAGACTCCCACTCAACTATGAGACCTTCCTACAGAAGATAATTGAAACACAACGCACTATGATACCATTTCTTAGGGTTAGATACCTAACAATTAAATGCATATTTAATTAATAAACAAAGAAACTAAAACACATAGAATAAATTATAACACAAAGAATTTAACGTGGTTCACCCAATCTGGGCTACATCTACCAAACCGCAGCCATCCAATGATTTTATTATCCAGTGCAAAAAACCTATTACAATCTTGCAAATAATCATTTATTTCATCATCATAATGTAACCCCCATCCGAAGCCCTTTTTAACAAGCTTAGAAGCTTCCAGATTAGGGTTCTACAAAGTTCATTCTTTTTTTTTCTTTTTTCGTTGATTTTTCCTTTTCTAACACATTTCAACAATCTCCCACTTGGAGTCTGATCAGGCTCCACACCAACACAGGAGGGACCAAAGCTTTAACATTTCATTTTCCTAGCTTGAGAATAAATTAGATGGGTTTGGTTTTTTAACACATTTTCCATTAGTACTTTTGATATATTTCTATTCAATTTGTTGAAGAATTTTTTTATTTCTAGAGATAAGTTTCTGAAAAATCCTTATGTTTCACTCGTGTCATATGTTCTATACTAGTAGTGTAGGAATCACCACCCATAATGCATAAAAAAGAGAACCTTTATATAATAATAGCCAACTCTAAAATAACTCCAAAATAGTGTTTGGAAAGGGGGAAAACTAAGGAAGCTTATTTTGAATCCAATTCCAACATGTTTGAGCAAAGCTATAATGAAGCAAGAGATGATCTATTGTTTATGTATAAGAACCACATAGAATACAATTGAAAGTTTGAGTTGTGCCTAACTTGGAAAGTATCCAGCTTGTGAGAACCTGCTTGTGGAGAGCTAACCAAGCAAAAGCACCTGATTTAAGTAGGATTGAGGAGTGCTCTTAGAGCTTATATGGTCATTTTCCTAGTTGAATCTTATCTTTGAAGGTCATTGATTTATCACCTTGCTTGATATTATATTGACTTCACATAGATGGGGCCAAAATAAGTTTATCTTCAACATCTAAGAGTACAACAACCTTTGAATCTAGAATTAGTTGTAGCTTTTTCTTCTAGTTTTGTGGAAATGGGAGATTGTGGATGTTTCTCCACGAAACATTAGACTTAAATATTGAGTTGTCTTTTATTACATAATGTTTCAATTTTGAGCCCCATACTACTTTTAGGCAATCCTAAGCCTCCTATAAATAATCAATTGAAGATAGCACACGATTCTCATTCCATGATTCATTCCAAAAATTAATATTTTCTCCATTATTGGTTATCCATGAAAGGAAGGAGGATACTACATCTCGACATGTGATGATAAAATTCCAAATTTTTTTATCCTTCCAATTGATTTGATACAATGAAGATTATTTCTAGCTCTCTTGAATCTTGGTATTTAGATCTCATAATTTAGCTCCATTCTGATGGGGGATTTTCATATAGCTTCCAAGTTAGCTTTTCACCTAAGGATAAGTTTCTCAATTCCAGGTTTTGTAATCCAAAACTTCAAAAAAAAATCTTTGCACAATTTTTCCTAGGAAGCAAGAGATCTATTTTCCAAGAATTATATAAATTGTCTTTCCAAAGGAATTGTCTAGTAGCTTTGATAATATCCTCATGAACCCCTCTTGGTATTTTTATCATTGATAAAAAATAATTTGGAATAGTGGATAGGACTACTCCTATCATAGTAAGTCTCCCTACAAGTCACAACCATCTACCCCTCCATGATAATACTTTGTTTTGAATGGCCATAGATATTTTATTCCGAAATGAAGCTTTTTGAGCCCCTACAAACAAAGGAATACCAAAATAACTACATGGTGAACTATTTTTATTGAACTTTAGAATTGAGAGAATGTGGGAAATTACCATAGAACTTGTATTTTGGAAGAAGCTTTTTTATTTCCTTTGATTGATCACTTGTACTGAAATTAGACAATAGTTTTCCAACACAAACTTAATATTCTTAGCTTACACATCGAGGGATAATCAATAATAATGTCTAATCTTGGTATTTTTAGGACATGCCACTTACTTGATATATGGAAGGCTTAAATTTCCCTACTTAGCACTTTTGCAATCATAATAAAGAGAAAGGGAGAGAGGGGGTCCCCTTTCCTTAATCCTTCAAAATCAAAGAAGAAACTAGATAGTGGTCCATTTATGAGTACTAAATACTTTATATTCTTGAGATAAGAGAGAATCCATTTACACCATTTTGTACTAAAATCCAATCAAAGACCTTTGATAAGAATCCCTAGTTTATTTTATCCTAGGCATTTATCATATCTAATTTTATAATCATGGTGGGAATTTTTATATATCCAGAATAAGTTTGGCAAGTCAAGGTGATGGCTTTTGAAAATATTTTATAGATGGTGTTATAGAGGGAAATAGGTCTAAAATCTACAAATGAGGAATGGATTTTGTTTTTTATTTAATAAGGGTGATATGAGTAGTATTAATATCTTTTACCATTGTGTCATTCCTATAAGATTCCTCTAAAGCTAGCTAGATATCTCTTCCTACAAATTCCTAGCATTTGTAATAGAATAGTGTAGTAAAACCATTCAAACTTGGAGCTTTGTGTGAAGCAAGTGCAAATACTATAGTTTTTACTTCTTCCAAAGTGAATGGGCCTAAAAGAAACTTTCTTTGAACTAACTACTCTTAGAATGAAATTAAAAAACTCTTGTTATTTTCCACCCAACTCAGGACCCTGATTCGCTAGTTTGGAGAGGAGATTAGAAAAGAATAAGATGGACTCATTTTCAATTTGCACTCATCTTTTAATAATTCATTGGAAGTATATTTAATTAGGAAAACTGTACTAGAATTGTGTCTTACCCCCTCTTTTAAGTAGGTTTCTATAGATTTTTGTTTTCAATATATTTCTTATCTAGCAAGAATTTCTTCTAGTTATTTCTAAAGCTGGCTATGGAATTGGAAAGATTCATTGTTCATACCAAATTGAATGAAAAGTTTATTTATCTCATGAATTTTATGTAGAAGAAGATTTCTTTGTTCAAAACTATTTTTAAAGTGGAGAAGATTCTATTGTTTGATATATCATTTTATAAATGGATGTGTCTTAGCTAGTTGAAAAATCTTGGATCCTACCAAAAATGGTGTAGTCTCCCACCACTGTTTGAGGATTGGCATGAAGTTGTCATCTTTGAACCACATGTGTTCAAATTTAAATGATGATTTAAATTTACTTGGAATACGGTTCCAAGTTATCTCCAATTGGATTGGATAGCGATCTGATCAAGGAAATGTGAGGAAGGAAGAAGCACATTGAAAACCACTATTGGATTAGATTATAGAGATGAGGAATGTATCTAATATTTTTGTAATGAGATAAAAATTCTTCCTTATGTTTGTCTAGGTAAATTTACCATTAGTTGGTAAATAATCTATCAATGCATTATCTAAGATGAAGTTAGAAAATTACTCCATTACTTTTAGAGGAGGTATGATACCTCTATTTTTTCTCTTTTGGAGATGTAATAGTATTAAAATACCCTCCTAAAATATAATTAATTCCCCCTTCAACAAATTGATGGTTTTTGTTAGGGATTCCATACCAATTTCTTACCAATAGAAGAATTAGGACCATATATGTTAAAGATCCAAAATATGTGTTGATAACATTCAATCTTGATGAGCAACCACTATTTTTGGGCTATGATAAAATCCACTATGACCTTGAGTATATCATATGAAACTGCCAGTCCTCTTGATTCCCCTACAACAAGAATATAATGTGTTTCCCATTTGATCAATTTGTTCATTTTTTTTTGTTCATTTGAAAATTTTGTTTCTTGCAATAGAAAATTGTCAACCTCACTAGAATCCTGTCCACAACAACAGTTGTATTTAGTCTATTTTTGTGATTGAGCAGTGATTGCTCCTAAAAGACCTTTGCACAGCTCCTAACAATGAGCTCCTAGCAGCTCTTGAAAGTTGTCTATTTATGTGAGCAGCTCATGAAAGCTCCCAATAGCTAGTAATCAATAGCTTAGAGTTAATTTTTTGAACTTTATGTTTAGTCTTTTATGTATTGTCATTTCCAACTTATTGAAGACAAAAAGAAATTTGCATGTCTCCTTGTGCTTCCACATTTTGTTTGCATATTCCCAGTTGATGGTGAAACATAGTAGTAGCTCTGTGTTGTTTTGTGCATGAAGAAATTATGACATGATATCAAAGCCATAGGTGCAATTTCTTTGTGAGTTAGGGCATTTTTTTTGGGTATTAAGTTTTTTTATCTTGTTGGAGACATGGTTGGAGATGATGGGAAGAGTTGGAAGCATCCACAGTCTTTTAATGGATAGAACTATGATGTTTGGGAAAAGAAGATGAAGATCATAATGGTTGCAAATGACTTGTGGGAGTTTGTATCAGTGTTTCAATGATGTAACTAACACTGCAACATATGTATTTCTCACAAACAGCTAGAAGAACTAGTCGAAGGACTTGAGGAGGAAAGATGCTAAGGCATTGAGTTTAATAGAAACAGCCTTGACAAAGGCCATTTTTCCTAGAATAGCAACAGCTAACTATGCAAAGAAAGATTGGGAAATCCTCCAAACTAGCTACAAAGAGACTGATAAAGTCAGATTGGTTAAGCTCCAAATGCTTCGAAGAGAGTTTAAGACTCTCAAAATGAAGGAAAATCAGTCCATCTCAGTTTTTCACACAAGACTCTTAGGTTTGATAAACCAGTTGAGAGTGAATGGAGATGTTTTTGAAGGCCAGAGGATTGTGGAGAAAATACTCAGGAGCTTACCCACAAAATTTGATGCAGTTGTGATTGCCATTGAAGATGCAAAGTACCTCACAAAATTGTTCATTAATGAGTTGATGGGTTCTTTCAAAACCCACAAGAAACACCTAAATATGTTTGCTACTTCTTCCCAAGAGAAAGGTTTTAAAGCTCAGTCAAATGCAAGAGGATGGGGGAGAAGAAACAATGGTGGAAGGAGCTAAATAGGTAGAGGTAATGGCAACTCTGGACAAGGAAATGTTGGAGGAGATAGCTCGAAACAAGAAAACAACCAAGAGGGTGCAAGTAACTCTCAGACTAGCTCCTGACAAGGCAAAAAGAATGAAAGTTCAAATTAGAAGAATGAAAAAAGCAATGTTGAATGCTACTACTGTCATAAATTTGGTCACTATGCAAGTGAGTGTTGTAAAAAGCATGACAATTAGTAAAAAAAATTGCAAATATGGTTAATGCAAATGTGGCTGAAGGAAATCAGTCCACAACCTTCATCATGTGAAACATTGGTGAAGATGGCAGCCCCGAAGTCTAGGATTTGGACATCGGTTGTAGCAACCACATGAGTGGTAATGAATTTTTTTTTTCTTTCATTGATAAAAATGAAGAGTCAGAGATAAGAATCGGGAACAATGGATTAGTTCCAATTGTGGGCAGAGGATCTATCATGATTTGCACAAAGCAAGGTGAGAAGAAGGAGATACAAAATGTAATTCTTCCTCCTGGGTTAAAGAAAACCTCATGAGTGTTGGGAAACTAATCCAAAATGGATATAAAGTGGTGATGGAGAAGGGTCAATGTATTATTTATGAAAGGAATGAGAGGACATAATTGTTTGTAGCAATTCAAATGATAAAGAATTGGATGTTTCCTTTGAAGATTGAGACATGTTTCTTATCTCAGTCCATTGTTGCACCTCTCATGAATGGAAAATGTATAGTAGTAGGACAAGTAGCCCTCAAGAGCACCATTCAAGACCCCTCCAAGCTATTGCATCTCAGGTATGGACATTTAGGCTATGTTGGTTTAAGTCTTTTGTCCAAGAACAAAATTATTGATGGTTTGCCAAGAATAGTAGAGCCTAATGTTAAGTGTGAGGCATTGAGAATTCCAGAGAAGGCACCTGTAAAAGAGATGTTTAGTGTAGCAGCTAACAAAATTTTCAGGGTTAATGAAGCCTGGTGTAAAAATTCTATGGAAAAAGGGTGGTTAAAATCAAAGAAAAGAGGTAAGTCCCAGTTACCCAGTAACCTTAAAAGGATGCATTTTAAAGCAAAAAATTACTGATGCCATTGTTTTAATTCATTGTATTGTTAGGAATACACAAATTGAATTATTTGAAGACTAGATGTGTCAGTTTATCTTGGTTATCTATGATGATGATGTGTTTATCGATTGGACTAAGATAATTTGCTTCCACTTGCATGACCAATTAGTTAATTTTCCAAAGGCTACTACTTTTCATCTGTGTTCCTATTTGATATATATCATTGCTAGATAGAGATCTTTCTAGCCAGGATTGAAACCACAAGTGCCACCAACTTTTGGCATATAAATGTTATCCAAAGTTTACTAGGCAGGTTGGGATGGGAGAATATTGTCTTGTTAATTATTCATTTTTAATGGAAGTTGTGAGAAAACTAGATAGAAACCCTGAAATGTGTTTTTCCCCTAAGTCAAAATATCTAGTGTTGAAATTTGGAAGTTTTTATATCCAGTTTGATAGATTTTCTTATTTGAGGATAGGAGGTTATGAAAAGGCCCCACTAAAATTTCCTAAGTATCCTGAGGATTTCTAGTATTTTTGAAGGTTTGCAGACAAATGGCCATAGTGAATATAAAATATATGAATATGGGAAAACAAGAGGTGTGCCTTCTCGTTAGTTACTCCTTCCTTCTCATGCAAAAACAATCAAATGGCTGAAGGCGTTGAAAGGATTCTTAAAGAATAAAATCTCCAATACCTGTTTGTAAGAACTAATTTTGATAGCAAAGGATTTGTAAAAAGAAACATGTACACTTCCAGCTCATATCAACACCAACCTTCAATTAAGGATTTCTAGGAAGATTGTACTGATGAAAATTAATTTTTCAGGAGGGATCATATGAGGTTAACCCTTGAGCAGATACAAAATTTTGGTCTCTCTTTCCTAATTCTTGAAAATGTGAGTGAAGATTAGGTGGTTCTTGATCCCAAATATGAGAATTTTCCTGACAAATCACATCCTAGAGTTGACTAGGGTAAAGATGAAGTTTTATATATGAGTACATGAGTTGAAACAGTATTCAAAAGGACTCAAGATTGGTTAGAAGGAAAATGACGTAAGGTTGTTGGTTTTGTTCATGAACCAAAATCATCCTAGAGAAATGAACAAGGATCTAGCTAGGTAGTTGTTGGAAGTACATCATCAACAAGAATAGATACTATGTCTTCTAGTGCCAATTCACAATCTAGGGGTGATGGTGAAAAACCTGAAGAAACAATCAAGTCAAAATTAATATGTGAACAAGACAACCCATCTACCCCTGCTCCTAGAAAGAAGACTTCCCAAAAAAAACTTGTGTTAGAAGATTCAAATAATATTTTTAGGAATATTGTTGAAGATAATACTTTCCCACCCTTGCCTAAAGAACCTTATCCTCCTATAGAAAATATATCAATTATTTCTAGTGAGTCCAGAGAAGTTGTTCAAAGTGATAAAGCCTCCATCTTGATAGAAAACTCTCTAGTATGGTTGAGGAAGGCAGTAGAAGAGAAGAGGAAATACACTCCCACAACATCTTTCAGAGTAGATATGATGACAAAATTACTCAAATCTTCCTCAAGGCCCAAGAAAGGTCATAAAATCTCAAGAATATTGGATGACACTGTCTCTCGTAATTAGATACTAGAGATTGTAGAAACTTTAAAGGATTTAGATGATGATAAGATAACCATGATCGATTATAAAATCATTCATGTTGACATGGGTCCCTAGAAACTCGAGGGTGATGTATATCACGCTAGTTATTCAGTCAATGCTTTAGCCAAGCAGGTAAAAGAAGAAAGGAAGGAAAGGGTAAAATTGCAATCTTAGGTTTTGGATTTCAAAAACTTTATCTCTTCTATTGTTTCTCCCTTTTAGTTTGCTAAGGCTTCTAGTTCCCATGAGAGAGTTATTGATGAGTCTATGATGCACTTGATTAGAAAAAATCTAAATTACTCCAAGGCTTCTAGTGAGTGGATTCAAGAATTATCTCAAGAAACTGTATTTTTCATTAGTAATTTTGTGATTTCCTACACTCATATTGTTGATAAAAGAAAAGGATTAATAGTTGAATTGTAACAGATTAGGAAAGATCATACAAGTCTTTATGTGCTTTCAGAAGAAATGAAAGAATTAGTTTCCATGGACTGATTGAAGTTGATCAATGAAAAAATTGTTAGTAATCCAAAGGAATTAGATCCTTCGTGGCCTCATTCACTTAAATGGGAATTAACCATATATGATAAATTAGTAAACGAAATCACTGAAGTATTGGAAAAGTATCTAGATATGTTAGGAGAAATCAAAGGGAATTGTCATGACCTGCAGGTGAGGCTAATGGATGAGTTTGATGAGAAGATTCTAGACACAAAGGAAATTTTCTTGAAATTCAAAGAAGTTTTCAATAGGGAAATATAAAATCTTGCTACAATGACTAAAGAATAGTTCTCAAAGCTTGGGAGGCTGGAGCTCTATCTTAAAACTTTTAAAACTAAAGCAGAAAGGAGGTCTAACACACTAAATGAATCTGAATTTTCTCTCAAAAAATAAAGAACTGGGCTTCAAATCACACTAACACCAAGTAGCTAAAATATTTTTGCAATCATTACCAGGTACAGGGAATACACAGCCAAAAATGAAAGCATAGGAAAGGTTGTTGTGACAAGAAGGGGTTGAGGAACTAGAAGTTGATGAAGTTGAAGTGGGTGGGACCGACGCATAGTTTATTTTTAGTATTTTTAAATACTTTCTTTAAAGTTGGCTCTTTTAGATTAAGGACTTCTTTTAATTTTCGGTACGATTACTTTCAAGAAACCATTACCAAAGACATTTTCTATGTTGAAATATAGATTCAATTGATGTGGTTAGGATCTTTTGGGAAAACTTTCATTTACTCATTAGAGCCAACTTTTTTTTTTGATAAAGGGTAAAATGGGTTTTACAGGGACCCGAAACCATAAAGTCTACAACAGAAAAGTAAGGACAAAAAATCCCAATAGACACAACCAGCTGCACAAAAGGAAAATACCAAAACAAGCCACAACCACCCGCAAAAGACCAAGAAGGTCAGACAAAAAAAGCCAATAGACCAACAAAAAGACCAACTGCGATTAACCCAGAGTCTTCAGAACAGACTCTATCTTAGCCTCTAGGTTCTACATATCTTGAACACCCTTCTTAAAGGTTTGAATCATTTGTAGAGTGGGAGGAGCCTTCCTCTTCAAATTGTCCCTAGTTCTCTTAGAAATGCCAGCATCCTCCTCCTGGTTTCTTTCATTGATATCCTCCAGATCAACCACCAAAGACCCCTATTGAGCTTTGTCCAATTTCTTAGTCATGGCATTGATGATGATGGCATTGTGTTTGGCCATATGATTGTTTTGCTCAACAATAATTTTGACAGTATTTTTCGTTCTCTCCAACTCAATTTCAACATTTTTGTCCTTGCTAGCTTGGTACTAGGTATCTTTGCTGACATCGTAATATCTTCGTTCCACCTCTTTCTTATCAAGCACCGCTACCTTAGCTCCCAAATCTTCCAGTTTACTTTGAAGGGCCCAATTTTTTTTATCTTTAGCTCGTTAATTTCATGAAAAGTCCATTCTAAAAATTTGAAATGGTTATCAGCATCATTTCTAGCTAAATCAAAAACATCCACAGTGGGATCTCTATCAATGTTGAAACAAGTATTAGCAAGGTTAGGAGTAATAGGGGAGCTAGTTCTAGCTTTTCTATCCAACGACGAGTCAACATAGGGCTTAGTGTTGTTAGCACTAGACTCCTCATATTGAGGAGAATCTTCAAAGTACAAGACAAGGTTTTAAGATGGAGGATTCTTATCAATACTTCTAGTTTTAAGGGAAGGGCTTCCCGACTTAGGCACAACACGAGCTTTCACAGTAAGGGGGTTAAGGTTTTTCTTACCAGTTTGGACAGTGGGCGGGCTAAGGCCCTTTCTAGCCAGACTTAAATTGGGAAAAAACCCTGAGCAACTAGGTTCAGTATCATCATCCTCAGAATCAAGGGAGGCTTCCAAATTAGCAGGGACAAGAATTTTTTTGTAATGTTCAACAAT
>VDFB02367012.1:0-17719 GCA_007258455.2 Sequoia sempervirens
TAATCAATGATTTAGAGAATTCATCAATAACGAAAATACAACATTAAATTAGAAAATCATGATCACATGAACTGAGTGACTAAGGCTAGCCACATGTAAGGGAGTAATGGTTTTATGACACCTTGGGGTTACTACATCCAAATCGCATTAGAAAGAGTATACTAAAAAAAAACACAATTCTCCAAATTCTATTAACTATGCCAATGAAAACCTCATTTAAGTAAATACACTTCATCTAGACATGATCACATTATAATGCAAGAAAGCATATGCAACGTTCACTATGTTATCTACACAGGGTAGGGATCCAAGTACCACTTTCACAAGGAATTAACAATCACAATGCAATGACACACACCTTACTCACATCATACATAATTGACACATGTTAAAAAAAAATGGCATCCATGTCATTCACATGACACATTACAATTGAAGTTCCAAGACAAACTAGCATAAGGCTCCTAATAAATATAATCTTTTAATCAATTAAACATGCATCCAATGCTAGAGGAAAAACAATACCAAATACCTATCTAGGTTCTTATGAGGATCCTAGAGATAACATGATTTGGGAACATAAGTCATTGACACAAATATTCTGATATGGCAATGCAACATTCCATTCATGCACTTACATGATCACTTCACACATATGATGATACTTCACTAAGGATATAGTATGAACAATTTACTATAGGCAACATTACCATAAGATCAGAGTTTTACAATTGAAGCATATGACATACCCACATTACTTTCAATACATAAGTCACATAAGACATTCCATAGTGCTCAATCATGAGCCAAGAAATTACCACCCAATTTCAATTGAATGCATTCATATACACACATGCAAGGAGAAACACTAAAATGTAGGAAAAGGGGGTCCTAGGTCCTAAATTCAAAGAACCTAAGATATAAGGGGCCTTTTCCAAGATTTCATTAGAATACCAACCAAAAATCCAAGAGATTGACTTTCAACCTCAATGCTGAGTCAATCAAACCTAGGTTGGTGGATTCATTAGGGCCTTAGGATAATTAGGAATTATCTAGAAATGATTTGAAATGATGAAACTAATTGAACTATATGAGCTAATATGTAAAATGAAAATTCATGAAGATCAATAGACTGTAATAGCACTTTACAAGCATATTTGGGAGATATCAGATGGGATGTACCTATCACAAAAATTTGATTCCAACATGTGTAGAGGGATTGGTTCACCCCTAGGTGAATGGGTTTTTGATTAGGCTTTTGTATAGGAGTGAATTTGCAACCCTTACACAAATTCCCCTTTTGCATACCTTCACTTTAGAAAATAAAATTTGAAGGAAAAATTCTAGATGACCCAACTACCTTCCTTCCACTTGGCATCTATCTCTTGTGTCGGTGAGAGAATATTTGATTAGGACGCGCATGCAGGATACAGATGTCCACGCGACACACTTACGTCCCTGATGAATTCCTGCATTTGAAGCTAGAAGAGGTGTTACACTTTCGATTGGGGTCAATTTGTAACATCCCTCTTCAACTAACCGAACCCGAATATGGTAGATTCTTCTTCAAATTCATCCATTCTTCATTCGATCTGTCTCTTTTTGCATTCTCAAGCACCTCAACTTCATTCTCTTTGCATTCTCCACTCTCAACAACACTTCAACACTCCATTGCAGTAAAAACACTCCATCAATTCTACAAAGCAAGTGTGAAGCAATCCATTAGCAGTGTGGGCTTGGGGTATTGCAAGTCTCCCCTTTCCAGGTCTATATTCTCCTCCATTGGCTAGTGAGATTTTGGGTGGAGATGGTAACATTTCACTCCTCTCCTTTGTGATTTGGTTGAGTATCACTTTGCTGTTTTGTATTGTTTATTGCATCTCTACTTTCTTTACTTCTTTATCACTTATTTCTATCTCATTTCTACCTAGTTGTCCATGGAGGTGGAAACACCAAAATGGGGGTTTGATTGAGGTAGACCCCTATACAACCCCAAAAATATTCCCCTCTTTCTTGTGTGTAGGTGGACATGCATTTGGAGCTAGCTGGCGAACGTGCATCCTTGTGAGATCCTCTTTGTCACCTTAGCTCTCATTTATTTGTTTTATCACTTTATTTTTTATTTTATGTATCTACTTATTTTGTTTTTACCAACAAGATTAGTTAGCTAGGTTGTAAGCTTTTTTTTTGAGTAGTTTGTATTGTGTTCACTGTTTCCTAACCATATAGATACCAGCACACCTGAGATATTCCAGCACACCGTATTGACATTCCAAAACTGTGTTGTCATCCTTAGAAAGAGAGCTATTTGAGGCACAGTACCGACTCTGAAAACTAGATCGCCTAGCCTAAACTTAAGTTCAAATCTATAGAGTGATTGAAGTACTTTATGGTCATCATCATTCTTGACCTCTATCTGAAACACCCCTTTAGAGTGAGGTAAGTTAGGGTAGCTCTCCGCTCTTAGCTCTCTGTGACCTGGAGCCTTGATGTGGTTGGTCCCCCCTCTCTTACATTTTTGGTGAACCCAACGTGAACCATTTTGGTTTCATCTTGCAGTATTGAAAGCTCCTTTCCTTGTGTTCTAGGAGAGTTTTAGGTGTGAGCATTGTGGGGATTTTTTCCTCACAACCCAACCTACGACCCCTAGTAGGCATAGTTGGAAGGTTCTATAAGTGTTGCATAATGAAACCTTGATTAGGTCATTGTCCTATTATATGACCTTTGGGGGGCTTCGTGAGATTATCATTTAGTGCACATAATGGCCTCTTTTCTGTATCAACCTATCCCCTCTATGTAGCCTATGAGCAGTGGTACAGGTATAACCTTCACCTAGCAGGATCTACCAATGGGCTTTAATAGGGAACCATCTCCTCTCTACATCCCTGCATGAATCAATGGGAACATTGTAGCAGGTTTTATCGTTGATATGAAATCTCAAGTGAATATCATAACTGAGGACATCATGCTAATTAAATTTCTACATAAATATGGGTACGATGCACTTCTGAGCACCATCTGCATGCACACCAGACTTTCCATACCTCCTCTTGGTAGTATTGTTTTATTAGTTCTCATTGGACCTAAATTCGTAAATATTTTGCTCGATATAATCCCAGGGTTTGAACTCTTTAGAGTGAAGCTAGGTATCCCCTGGTTAGTAGCTATGAATGTAGTTCCCTCAATTGTGCATAAGTGTTTGAAATTCATGCATGAGGGTTCCGTACATGTGATCTACGACACTTGATATAAACCATTGGTTGAACATGGTAGTTATTCCTTAGATTAATTTTGGCTTACACCCGTTGGTTCTCTTCCACCTATAAAGGACCTCTTGTATCAGACTTATCAAAAGTATAAGAAAGGGTGCTTAATGTTGAGAGTGAGATACCCTATGTCACCTTATGTTGTTTCAGATATGGCTCTCTGAAAAGCTAACAGTGATGTTGCTAAGGCACATAGAAGGGAAGAAGAGAAGCACTCTCGAGATCCTTCTTCTTCCTCTTTTGTTGTTCATCCTGATGGTCCCTCTCACTTCGTTGTGGTGCCATCATATTTTGTTTCATGTTTGTGAGAGAATCCTATGGTTCCCTCTAGGCGAAAGCCTAAGCATCCCATGTTCAAGCTTCCTATTCTGCCCATGGAGCCTAGGCCCATTCGATATGACAGAAAGAAAGGGGCCTCATGGGGAATCCTGTATGCCCCGGCCTTCGCAGCCTCCTATCGCTCCTGCTCCAAAATTAGTAAATGGGAAGAGGCTTGTTGCCGAGTAACTAGAGCCAACTCCCCCTGTTATATCTCAACTTGCTCCTCCTTCTCCCGTTTAGGAGCCTATCCCTTCACTGGAAACAGTTATGGTGGACACTCCCATGGCTGAGCAGGAGTCTTTCGCTCCTTCGTAACCTTCATCCTCTAGCTCGAAGAGTCACATAAACTACTTTGCGCGTGAACAAAAGTGTCGGTGAAAGGCTCTCATGGCTAAGCAGGCCGCCTTGTAGAGGAAGGAAGAGGAGATGACCACCCTTTCTTTAAGGCCTCCTGTTGTGTCCTCCTCTCTCCTCCCCTCTGCTTCTATTCAACCAAGCTCCATATTGCTCTCGACTCCTGTTGTGAGTGTTCCTGACCCAAAAAAGGTGTAGGTGTTCATCACTCCTTCAGTTGAGCCACCCTTGTTGATGTCCCTCCCAAACATCCCACCTTTTCTGAAACCCATGGATATGTTGAATACTTTGATGGTGTCTAATGCGGCTTTCTCCTCCTCCTCTTCCTCCATGGCTCTTGCCTTTTTAGTGGGGAGTTCTCATCCCTCAACGAAGAAAAATATGGAGGATGGCCCTTCCAGTAATGGAGGGCGTAAGAGGATCCCACCCTCTTTGAAAGGTGGTCCTGTGTTGGCATGTTCTATCTTAGTGAAGAAACCAAACCCAACTTCCCTTGAGTTCGTCACCGCTCCCGAGTCACTCGGTGAGCCTAGCGGTGAATCTCGAGAACAACCCTCTCCATCCATTGAGGTATGACATGGAACTCCAGTGAAGTGCATTTTTAACTCTCTAGATGAAGTTTCAGCCTTGTCAGTGATATTCACGAAGTCGTTGACCATAGCTACACAAGAGCCGAGTGGTGGAGACCTTGTTGGGCCTTCTTCCTTAGCTCTTGTTGTGGGAGGTTTGGAAGCTCCTCCCCTTAATATTCCACCATTGCAGGCTCATCCTCCTTCCCCTTATGATGGTCTAGAATGGGAAGTAGATGACCTCTTGGTCAATGAGTGTTAGGGGGAGGCCTCTTCTTTATCTTTAGATTAGAAGTGTGTGTGTTGTGATGTATTCCCCCAAACCCATGCTATGTGTTCCTAGATGACCCTTGTCACCCTTGTTGGTGCTTGGATACAGTAGTGTTTTTTTGTCATAAACATTCTTCTATTTTGTGTCATCATTCTTCCATTCATCTGGGTTTCCTTCATGTGAGAGATCTTGAGGGATACCTTCTTGTAGGTTTGTGGGCCTATAAGGCGCATACTTCACAGGGCTTCCTTCATGTGAGAGATCTTGGGGACTACCTCCTTACAAGTTTGTAGGCCTGTGAGATGCTTTCATCCTGTGGGATTTTTACATCGTTGGTTTGAGGGCCTTCGATGTACCTTGTGTAACTTCATAGTTCTATGGGGCTATGGAGTCTTTTGTTTTATCCTATGCTTTTGAGCTTGCCAGATCACGGTCTACTTCCTCGATCATTCAAGTATACATCCCTAACCTTACTAACTCTTCAATCTACTTTACTGAAGCACTCATCAATATTCATGCTCGCTAAAGTGGGGGAAAATGTATAAGAGTGAATTTACACCCCTTACACAAATTCCCCTTTCACATACCTTCACCTTAGAAAATTAAATCCAAAGGCAAAATTCTAAATCACCCAACTACCTTCCTTCCACTCGGCATCTGTCTCTTGTGTCAGTGACAATATTTTTTGAGGACGTGTGTGTGGCGTGTAGACATCCACGCGACGTTTTTATGTCCCTAAGTGATTCATGCATTTGAAGCTAGCAGAGGCATTACACTTTTGATTGGGGTCAATTTCTAACGTCCCCCTTTGACCAACTGACCCCGAATATGGAAAATTCTTCCCTCTTATTCAAATTCATCCATTCTTCATTTGATCCATCTCTTTTTGCATTCTCAAGCATCTCAACTTCATTCTCTTTGCATTCTTCACTCTCAACAACACTTCAACACTCCATTGTAGCAACAAAACTCCATCAACTCCACAAAGCAAGTGTGAAGCAAGCCATTAGCAACCTAGATTTGGGGTCTTGCAAGACTCCCCTTTCCAAGTTTGTATTCTCCTCCATTGGCTAGTGAGCTTTTAGGTGGAGGTGTTAACGTTTCACTCCTCTCCTTTGTGATTTGGTTGAGTAGCACTTTACTATTTTGTATTATTTATTGCATCTCTACTTTCTTTACTTCTTTATCACATATTTCTATCTCGTTGCTACTTGGCTATCCATGGAGGTGGAAACACCAAAATGGGGGTCTGACTGAGCCAGACCACTATACAGCATCGACAATTTTTCCCTTCTTTCTTGCATGTAGGTGGACATGCATTTGGAGCTAGCTGGTGAACATGCATCCTTGTGAGATCATCTTTGTCACCCTAGCTCTCATTTACTTGTTTTATCACTTTAGTTTCTATTTCTTGTATCTAATTATTCTATTTTTACCGTCAAGATTAGCTAGCTAAGCTATAAGCTTGTTTTTGAGTAGCTTGTATTGTGTTCACTGGTTTTTGATCGTATGAATGCTAGCACACTCGAGAGACCCCAACGCGTCACACTGACATCCCAAAACTGCATTGTCATCATCAAACAAAGAGTTGTGTTACCAATTTTTCTCTACAGCTCAATTGGTGGAGTTGATTAAATACTGTTATATTTAAAAGTGGAAAATACAGTTATTTCTGCATATGCTAAGTGTTGATTGCATCTTATTTGTCATTATTTATCAAGTGACAGTTATGCTTTGAAAAGAGGAATCAGAATTTCAGAAGTTTCTATTCAATGTTTCAGAATCAAATGGAGTACAGAATTGACAATACAATAATAAAGTATTTAAGATTGCTTTCATTTATTTCATAAGGTGATTCATATTTACAGAATTTCATTTGATTGTGAGAATTCAAATGATAGTACAAATTTGCATTGAGATGTATTTTTTCTTTTCAAAATGAAAAGCATAAGATTAAAATCAAATATCCACACAAGCCATGGATGGGACTGTCATAGTGCATCATAAACAACACACTACACTAAGGAAGATGCATAAAAGGGAATCATATAAACATAAACATAATCATCATTGCCTGATTGATTGACGACCGACACAGAAGTGGTGCACCATTTTTCTTATTCTAGCTCCGTTGACTTGTAAGAAGGAAGAGAGGGATGTCAGAGGCTCTGACTATGAATATACCTATATGAACTGTCAACAATAATGTAGTATGCTACTGATCATGCACTGTAACAATCAAGAAAAGTGCAGAAACATGAGCTGAAAGAGATACATCAAGATAATCATATATTGTTTATTATGCTAACATAGTTCGTTTCTTTGTGTAGGTATAGGGAAAATCGTGAAGATGATTATCATTTGAAGACCAAGCATGTGGAGAAAAATGGGCTCCCACAAGGGTAGAGCTCGACATGTTGCCCCTTATTCATTACAAGTGGGCTCATAAGGGATTGCAATCATCATGTTCTTCAAGAAAGAAATGTTATAAAACTGAAAGAATAAAGATTATTCATTCATTAAACCATCAAACCTACTATTCACTCGTAACAATCAAGTAGGTACTGCTTCAAAGCTACAGGTGAATAGTTGGTTTATTTCGGTTCATTAATTCCACTGAGTACATTCATCCCAAGCAATGTTGTATGGTTATATTCTTCTGCCACAGTATTATTTTTGCATCGTGTTCATAATATTATGCAGAGTTCAATAGTGTTCATGTTCATGATAGTGATAGTGAATAGGCATACATAATGCCTCAAAGAGGAGAATTGTTTCAGATTTTCATTCCAAAAGAGAGCAAATGCATGAAGTAATTCATAAAAATGCATGAAGAGTGCCAAAGAGAGAAACAGTGATATCATTTGATCAAAGCATGGAAAGTATAGGCATTCATCTTTTGGCCTCTGACTAAAGTAACATAAGTGAAACAAAGAGTCATAGGAGATGTAAAGGGAAACTAGGATAGTTAAGCATAATAGAAATGGACAAGCATTCGACAGTTTTGAATAAACTAATTTTTGTGTGCTGGATGAAGAAATTTTTCCCATGCACTAAGTTCTGAAGACTACAATATCCATGAAAGTTTCACATGTTTTGCATTTTCTAAAGGATTAGCTTGCTATCCCAGGAAAAATATAGTAGGGATTTGAAGAATTTTGTTGTTTCGTTATTTAAAGTTATAAATTTCCTCTTTCAAGTCATGTGGGAGTGTTGTATATAGAATAGGAGTTTCAAAGCCAGGTTAGTGGTTTCCTTAATGGTATCAAGGTTAGAACACAAGAAAAATATCTTCTACAGTGTGTGATATTTACTAAAAAACACATGGTGCCATGAAGATAGGGAAATAAATATACCCATATGAGCTTTATCCCATAAATGATTTTTTTCCAAGTATCATTTACCCATGTAATGGAAATAGAAGAGTATTGAAATACAGTTTGTGTAGAAATTTCGAAGTGCCCATAAGAGTTTCCTTTTTAGAAAATGCAGACATACATAATGGGTCAAACCCAATTGTTTCATGAATAATCAATTGCACAATTTTTTCTTCATTTTCTGAATACCCACATTGGGGTTTTGATTTAGGGACAAGATTTTCCAATTCTTGAGTTACCCATATCAAGGTTTTATAAGAAAATGCAAAAGAAGGTAGAGAATCAACATGGGTCAAGCTCTAGTGTAATTAAACACAGATTTATTCAAAGCATCAAATTACCACAGTAGGGTTTTGAATTAAATACAAATTCTACAATTTGTAGTGACACCCATGTTAGGGTTTTTTGAGGAACAACAAAGAGGAGCAGAAAAACTATTATGGCGAACCCAAAAATGCCTCAAATGCAACAGATGAGTATATAGTGGCCGCGGCCTGGAGAAGAGCTTTTAGCTCCTGAATGGTCTGTCATTTTGTAGTTAAAAGAAAACCCATGAAAGTTCCATCAAGTTAAAGATTACCTGAAGCGAAATGATAATCAAAATGCATGGAAGTTCTACAAAATTTTAGTTCGAGTTCATAGCCAAGAGAACATGGCACGGCCTGAGTATGCCATGAATTTATAAATAAAAAGAAAAGATTTCTTAAGATTTATGTAGAAAGAAATATATGGCAGAAATATATCACTAGAACGTAACTTACCACTTAATGCTTTTAGGAGAACATGTAAGTCGTGGCTAGAGCTAGTGGACCTTTCAAAATGCAAACAAAACACCCAGTTCGAGCTCATACATGGCGGCCCAAAATAACAGAAGAAAAATAAGCACAAAAATACAAGAAGCATCAGATAGATATATCAAAATTCGCGGCCTGTGAGGCCATGTTCTCATCCAAATGAGCCAAGAAGCCAAGGAGATGACAGAAAATAAGCTTACCATAGCTTGGAGGCCGAGCATGATCAGAATAGAAGAGAAGTAAAGCTCAAATGGAGTTCTAAACTGTCAACCCTAGTTCATGGTGGTGGCGGCGCCCAAGCAGAGCCCAAACTCTCTAGAATGCAAAAGTGTGAAATGATAGAAGTTAGGGTTTCTCCTTTGGTTTTTTTCTACTTGCCCTAACTCGAACTTAGGGTTCTTTTTGCATTTTGAGTCAAAAATTTGAGGCTTAATACCTTGAGGGGGAAAATTATCATATGCCTAGGTCGACTTTGTTTAAGTCCTTAGGGCTTGTGATTTTTATATTACATTTATACCTTTTCCTTAGTGTAAGATGAAGAATGTCCAATGCCTTAGGCATGGAGCACCCTAAAAATGGTTTGGAGAGTCTAATTAATTAAATCGACTTATTCCATTGAAGGTATTAACTAAGTCATCCTACTTAGTAAATAAATAGAAATATTTATTTATATTAAAAAGTTCATTATTAATTCTTCATTTTATCATGTATTTCCCTCTTAATTAAAATAAAACAAAATTAAATACTTTGTTTTATTTAGTTATTATCATTATTATTTCTTCTATACTTTATCTATTAATTCTATCTTAGATTAAATACACAGCTTCAATAATTTGTGTTATTTAATTACCTCATCACATTTCTTCTTAATTAAATAAAGATATCCTAGAATCTTTAGTTTAATTATCATATTCCTTTTATTTTAATTTAATAAACAACTTCTATAGTTTGTTTTATTAAATTATTTATTCCTCTTTTGCTTAATTTAAATAAACCAAAAATATTTAAATAAATGCATAAATCATATCCCTCTATTCACTCACCAATAAAATTAGATTTTTTAAATCTAATTAATTCAACTATCATTCATGGGAAGAGCCTCGGGGACAAACCTATAGGAAATCCTCTCAATCTTCTGCCTCAAATCTTTCCTCTCATCTTGCCTAGTGTTTTCATGGGGAGGAACAATCCTCCATGATTAGCTCCACCTTTTCATCTCATACCATTCAAAATCTCTAGATTTAATCTACACACTTCTAAATAAGACATTGTATCAAAGATTCAAAAGATTTAAGCTAATTTAAACTAAGAATCTTCATAAATCTGTCCTATTGCTCTCTAACTCTAAATATTTCCTTAATCAACTTGCTCTCAGATTTTAGAAGCTAATTGATTACTAAAATGACACTTAGAGAATGAGAATTCAAACTATTTATATTCCTATATGATTTAATAATAAAACTACTGTAATGGCAGCCATGACTGTAAATGTTGAATGCTTGATGAATCATGGATGAATGCTTGATGGATTGATCCTAAAACTGGATTGCTTGAATGCTTGATCACCTGGAATACCTGCAGAGTAAGATTACACAAATTAAGATCCTTTTTCCTGTAGCCAAAAACCTATATTTATAGATTTCACGACACACATTTGTGAAGGGGTAACACAACAGAGGTTGAGATTCAATCTGGAGAATTGAATGGTATGAGATGAGAAGGTGGAGTTGATCATGGAGGATTGTTCCTCCCCATGAAAACACCAAGCAAGATGAGAGGAAAGATTGGAGGCAGAAGATTGAGAGGATTTCTTGCAGGTTTGTCCCCGAGGCTCTTCCCGTGAATGACAGTTGAATTAATTAGATTTGAAAAATCTAATTTTATTGGTGAGTGAATAGAGGGATATGATTTATGCATCTATTTAAATATTTTTGGTTTATTTAAATTCAGCATAAGAGGAATAAATAATTTAATAAAACAAACTATAGAAGTTGTTTATTAAATTAAAAGAATATGATAATTAAATTAAAGATTCTAAGATATCTTTATTTAATTAAGAAGAAATGTGATGAGGCAATTAAATAACACAAATTATTGAAGTCGCATTTAATTTTAAGATAAAATTGATGGATAAAATATAGAAGAAATAATAATGATAATAGTTAAATAAAACAAAATATTTAATTTTGTTTATTTAATTAAGAGGGAAATAATATGATAAAATAGAAGAACTAATTGTGAACTTAATATAAATAAAATATCATTTATTTACCAAGCAGATGAATTTTAAGATTAATTAATCAAATAAATCGTATTTAATTAATTAGATTCTCTAGACCATTTTTAGGTGTCTACATTTTGCCCCTCTTTGAAGTGATGTGTTTACGCATTGCTTCGAAGAATGATTTTACCTCAGCTGTCAGTATTGACAAAAAGGTTAAAATATGCCCCTGATTTGCCCCAGATGTTTGAATTTTGAAATGATAGCGATATATGCCCCCTCGGGAGATAAATTGATGAATTTTGAATTTCATGATTGATTATGATGATGATTTGATGATAGAGAAATGATTTATCTCCCGATAAAGAAATATTGATTCCTCTAGTTGATTATGATGATGATTGATGATCACGTCAGCTGATTGTTGATCCTGATAGATTAGAAGATTATTGATCTCATGATAGGTGAGATTCAATGATAGATTGATTGACAATTGACCTCATGATAGGTGAGGATCAATGATAGATTGATGATTGATTAACCTCATGATAGGCGAGGTTCAATGATTGATTGATTGAATGATTAACCTCATGATAGGTGAAGTTGAATGATAGATTGATTGAATGATTAACCTCATGATAGGCGAAGTTGAATGATAGATTGATGATCACAAGATTTGAACAAAGCTGATTAGATTTGATTGATTGATAGACTTATTGATTGATGTTGATTGATTTGATAAGATTGTTGATTTGTGATTTGACTTCACTGATTGATTGATATGCCCCAGTATAAGATCGATTAATGTACTGGGACTTGATGATGCAAAATGATGAATAGAATAGGGGATAGGATGAAGAAGAGATAATGGAAGGAGACGATGAAAAGTAAGTAAGCACAAATGGATTCGAGGATAAACGTGATGTTGCCCCGGTCAAGTTGCAAGCCAAGATTGATTGATGATGATGATGATGATAAGAGTGTTGTTGATGAGGGAAGGATACATCCTGAAACAACACAAAAGGATAGGGAAGGATACATCCCGATGATGATGATAATGATGGGATAAAGGCCTGTAACAAGGTTGGGAACAAAACCAAGGATGCAATTAAATGATTTGTGCTAGACATAATAGATTAAGATTGGATGGAATTTGAGATAATTGAAATGAAAGAAAATGATTCAGAAAGAGGTGATTAGGAAAACAATTATATATTATCCTAAGAATTATTGAAGAGATAGTGATATGATGAGGAGAGGGCATACATGTAGCTTTTGAGATTGAAATTGGTAGCTTTGAAACAATCTATAAATGCATATGCTAGACTAATATGGATGCAATCTATTTTATCATGCAAATCTATTTTACCATGCAAATCTAAGTGTCATTTCAACAATCTTTTGATTTTTCTTTGTATCATCACTGAGCTTTAAAAATGTTGAAAGCGAATACAAGCATCAATGATATGAGATAGACCAATGATGACCTGAGTATTTATTTCATGATTTTTGATATTGCAAGCGAACATAAACATCGAGGTATAATTAAACCGAGATGACCAGAGTATTTCTTGCGTAAATAGACAAGAATTAATCATTTTCTTAAGTGAATCAGAATGTCATCCATGATACTTGGTAGAGCACTTCCTACGACAATTCACAAAATAATAATGACTAACTCACAAACAGCAAACAAAGAAAAAGTATCATTCTCCTTCCTTGCTTCTCTAGTTTAATACATCATCGAGTAGCTCCAAAGAAATGATAAGCAAATGATAAAATAAAAAGTACAACAATTCAAATTCTACTTAATGTATTTTCAAATCATTATTCAAATTAGATCATCGATGTTGAAATGTGTGTGCTGATGTTTGCATGATATTCTCAGACGTTTGACCAAAGGACGTAACCTAAAGACCTATCCTAGGGGCCTCGGGGACTGATCAAAGATTAGTCTTGCCTACGTTATATACACAGAGACCACGTAGTTTGACCGACACAGACTCCATTTTTTGACTAATGTAGACTCTATTTTTGTGTTTTCGATTTTATGAATGTTTTCGCATGGATTTTCTGATTTTCTAATTTTCTTTTGATTTTTGATGGATTTTCTAATGTTTTTGGATTTTGATTTTCTGATGTTTTTTTGGAGTTTTATTTTCTGATGTTTTTGGATTTTGATGGATTTTCTGATGTTTTTTGGATTTTGATGGATTTTTTGATGTTTTTAGGATTTTCAAGATATTTGATTTGGAATGAGATGGTATGACCAATTGAAGGAACAAGATGAACCGCAATAGAGGTAATGCAACCATGGATAAATGATAGATCAAAATGAAAGTCACTGCAAAACATGTCACACAAGCAACATATCTCTTGTTGAAAGATGACAATAGTTGATTGATTAATATGCCAAGAATGATTGATTCCCTAAGGCATGATGATGATAAGTACTTAGGATTACTGATATCCTCTAAGTACAAAAAGATTGATGATTGTTGACGATTGATTGACAAAAGATATGAGGATTGGATAATGTTTTACAGCTAGGCTCAAATATGATTTGCATGATAAGATTCAAGGTTGCAAATGGACATAATGACATGGATTTTGATAAGCTAGGAGATATGGAATGGAATAATGCAAGGATAATAATAATGAATGGGATGATCAAGATCAACTAGACAAGATATATACACAAGGACCAAGTGCTTTGCCCCCATTCCTCATCAAAACCAAGGATGAAAAGAAAGGATGTATCTAGTAAGAATGATGGAATATGGATGAAATAAAAGATATGGTACGAAAGATATGGATAAAGCATATAGGATAAGCATATATGATGTTCAAGAAGATTCTTAACCTTATCAAGATCAAAAGTGGAAATGTAAGGAATGAGCGTAGAAAGGATAATGACCATGAATGATAAGATGGATGAGACTTGCCCCTAAGTGTAGAGTGCAAGAGGAATATGTAAAGATAGGATATGGATGATAGGGAGATGGAGGAAGGACTTTAACATTGAGTTTCACAACCAATCATCCCTTTAATTAACCATGGAAATGGGGATTAGACTCATAAATGCTGGTAGATTAATGGTATGATGGAAGAGACTAAGGATTTATGCAAAGGTTTGGATTAAAGGGCAATGATGGGGGATGAATGTTGGATAATGGATAGATGGAAAGGATGACAAGCTCAACATTGGCACACACCTTGAAGGATGGTGGAGTGATGTAGGAAGAATGGATTTGGAAAGTGATAGGTTATTATATGGAAGATTGGAGGAAGCTTTTGGATAAGAAAATTTGGATGCCAATTTTGATTTTATTGCTTCTATGAGACTTTTAGGAATCCACATGATTTTTGACTTTGATATTTTCTTAGTGGGCCTTTGTGGCCTTTTGAAATTTTCTTTTGATTTATGGACCTTTGTGGTCTTTGAAAATCTCCTTTTTGCTTTGATGGGCCTTTGTGGCCTTTTGAAATTTTCTTTAGTTATGGACCTTTTGTGGTCTTTGAAAATTTCCTTTGCTTTGATGGGCCTTTGTGGCCTTTTGTAATTTTCTTTTGATTTATGGACCTTTGTGGTCTTTGAAAATTTCCTTTTTGCTTTGATGGGCCTTTGTGGCCTTTTTGATTTTTCCTTTGATTTTGGATCAAGTTTTCTTTTATTTTTGCATGTCTCTTCGAGGAGACATGTTGATCCTTTGATACATGTGGATTTTGATATAGAAGCTTTTGATATCTGGCACCTAAATTGCTTCCAAGAGCAATGGGAGGGGTGGATTGAGATGAATGGTATGAAGGTATTATGGATGAGTGAATGTGGGTAGAATTTTGAAAGGGCATCAAAGATGTGTGCCTTTGTTGTCTTTGAGGAATAGGATATGGACCTAGGATAGATGGAAATTTTGATGGACTAGGATGAGGACCTAGGATAGATGGAAAGTTTGATGCACTAGGATGAGGACCTAGGATAGATGGTAGGTTTGATGCACTAGGACACTTAGGTGTATAACCAAGGCCATGGTGATATGGGTGTTTTTGAATAGAAAGGGGTTCTAGGATACCTTGTTCATGAATGCCTAATCCTTTGCCTTTGTAATTCATACTTTGACACATTTTTTTTCAATGGGATATGTATTGTTTGTGAAACAAGATGCAAGTCCATTTTGGGGAGGATATGATATGGATGAGAGGTTAGGTGTTGGAAGTAAACTAGAATGGATAAAGGTGGAGGATCCCAATTTATAGGTATGGGATTCATGGATAGCTTGAATAGGTGTGATAGGCTCTTGACATGGGGATGATGGGATATTTTGATCTTGACTTGGAAAAGGATCATGAGGTGGTATGAAAGACATATCTTTATCATGAGAAGGATAAACATCTTCATGGGATGAAAGGGCATCCTTGAATGGAAGCATATCTTGATCTTGATGAGGAAGGGAATCATGAGATTTCATAGAAAGTGTGTCTTGATCGTCAATTGGTAAGAAATCATTAGATAGGATGGAAGAACTATCATGATCTTGTGATGCAATAGAATCATGATATGGTATGGATTGATTAGATGATGTGGAAAAATAACTTGGAAGGATAGTTGTCTCTTGAGATGGATGTGAATTATTTTGGATGAAAAGTGAAAGGAGGGGATCATCATAAGATTCTTGAGAAATGGGATCTTTATCAAAGATGGGAAGACTTCGTGAGATTGTGGAATCATTGGATGGAGTGGAAAGAATATTTTGATCTTGATGTGTAGGGGAGTCTATGCTAGCATGCTTTGGAGTGAGAGTTTGACATGAATCATTAGATGTAGAAGATATGATAGAACATGATGATTGGATGGAATTGTTCACTTGAGTGAAAGAATCTTGAGGTTCATTTTGGCTTATGGTGGATGGAGATAAATGCATGACATGATAAGATTGTTCAATATCATTTGTCTTTGAGGACTGAGATTTGGGCTTATTGAAATTTTGGAAAAATTCAAAGATATTGAACTTGGATGATGGAGTTGTTGGTGAAGAAGGTCTCATGTTCATTGTTTGGTCTAGAGGATATGGGTAGATGTTTGGCATTAGATATCTCTTTGTGGTTGTTTCCCAGATTTGTTGTTGAAGGTTCTCTAGTTGATAAGCTAAAGCATTCAATTTCTCCTCATCTATTTCAGCCATGGTGGTTTGTGTTTCTTTTTGGGATGATCTTATCTGTTTTTAATGAATGAAAACACATCAAGCAAGAATAGAGTAGTTGTTTTAAAATCCTAGATTCTTAAACAAAGAGTGTATGTTCAAGAAGCAAACATGATTCTTCTTGATTTTCACTGGTTTGATAACAAGATAAGACAATTTTAAATAGACTCACTCCTAGAGACAAAAGGTCATCTTTATATACTCGAACGGCCCACAGCTTGGAATTGCGTCGACTCACACAGCCATGTCACCCCCTAGAGGGTGCCCGTGTTTTTGTCTTTTCCAGGTGCGTACTCAAAGTGACGGAAGTGGATACCGGATCCCCTGAGCAAACAGTCCTTGGCAATTATATGGTGAGTGCTTGAGGGTAGATTCTTCCCCGCCCCTGCACCGCCGAGTATTACAATGTTTGGAAACTGACAAGCGTGCTTCTAGTTCTAAGTTCTTAGATAGGGTTTCCGTTCGGAGCGGCAAATGGATAAACTCCCTCGAGAGACCTCCCAATCTTTAAAACAAAGATTTTGGGGATGGTTATCCTACGCACTTCCGTTGAAAGAGGGTTTCCCCAAATTCACATAAATTTTAAAGTGGGTTGGAATGCCATGGCTTTTGGCTATCCCCACTCAAGTCGTTCCCGTAGGGTGAGTACTTTTTCCCACTACGGCAGGCCTATCTAAAGGTTTTAATGAAAGCTTGAAAATGCGCAAAGTAAAAGTGATTTTGGTATTTTGATGCACCCAGTCAAGGGGAGAGCATAAACCTATCACCCAATCATAGCAAAGAAGTTGTTCTTTTTTTTTTTTAAAACCCAAAAGACAAATGATCTAATCTATATGGAGATATTGCTCCATAAAAAGCATGATGTTCAATTTTAATCCCACAAGAAATGATGAAGTTTCTATCCTAGGATTGATCAAATTTTATCCATTTTCTATCCTAGGATTGATAAATTTTAATCCATTTTCTATCCTAGGATTGATAAATTTTAACTAAAAAGAGACCAAAGAACAAAAATCCTGGCCACGGATGCGTCGGATCCAGAAAACTGTAAACCTTAGACCAAGTTACAATGTGATTTGACTTTAAATGTAAAATTGAAAATTTTAACTCTACAAAAAGTGATAAAAACCTACACCATTGCATAGCTTATGAAATTCTACCCCATTTTTAAAAAAAAGCATTGAAAAGGACATTCGTATGACCAAGATATGGCCATTTTAAGATTGACTATCAAAACTCTAAATTTGATGCGCTAAAACAGAGACCGGACGCGCTGGAATAGAGACTAGGTGCGCTAAAATAGAGACCTGACATGCTACAGAATTGTCCTAAAGCGCTAGAACAG
>VDFB02367013.1:0-23602 GCA_007258455.2 Sequoia sempervirens
ATTTGAGGCCGACTATCCTCTTTAAGAAGATATGCGTTTTCTTAAGAGGCATGAAGGGATTTTAAGAAGTCTCTCCCATTCCACTGTATATATTCACATTGACTGCGCCCTTTGTAATTATCAAGAGGTCCTGATCATCTTCATATCGGTTCTATACTATCAAGTCTGGAACTCTACTTTATCGTAATGTGAATATCTGTTAGAAAGGCTGAATAATTGACTACGCCATCAGTGCGAAAAGTAATTGGTAGTCCACCCTTTGTCTTGAACTAGCATCCCATCTCAAAAAGGTAAAGATCGATTCACGAAACGCTATATGTTAATAGGTTTCCATCACAAGTTGCGGGAACCATTAGTGTTTGTGCATATGAGGTAAATGCTATTTCAAATGGAAATCTGTTGTAGTCAAATTCAGAACATACCCAGTGCAATTGGCGGTTGTTATATGTTTTTATCTTGCCAAGTGTTGAATATCGATTAGCATTAGACTACTCATTATAATATATAAAGTTGCATTGTTTACATCAGAAATATAAGAGATCTTTGTTCTTTGGGTTTTCTCCCTCAAGAGGAGGGTTTTCCAGAATTGCTTATCAACGTGGCCTCACATGCGACTTTGAATTATTTCTGTGCGTTTGGCCAGTGCATAAAACAAGTGAGGGTCCCCAATGTGATAGAAAGAAGACTCAATAGTCCTTTTTATTGAAGGCCTATATGAGCCCCTCAAGGGTTTGGTGAGGGCATTTGATCCTAACTCACAACAAGATGCTATTAGGAGAGCCTTGAACCTGGAAGATTTGGTGGCTAAGGACAAATCATACTCCAAAAAGGCACCTCCTATTGTGGCCAAGAAGTTTCCTCAAAGGGGCATTCCCCCACCTAGCCCAACCAATCAAATATACCTAAGAATGAGCTCCGAAGGAGGAAGTTATGTTTCACATGTAGGGAACCATGGCAACCAAGTCACCGTTGTTTGGGGAAGGGCCATATACACTACATTGATGTGGTTTCAAATGAGGATTCAAAGAATGAAGCTACTGATCCAGAGTTGATTGTGATCGAAGATGAGCACAAAACACGAGAGGGTCGGCATCCAAGGGGTACACTTGCAGAACTATCAGGAGCACCAAGATATCATTCATTTCGGGTTATGGGAGTTTTGCAAGGGCAGCGAGTGACTATTTTGATTGATAGTGGGGCTACCCACAATTTTACTAATGAAAGATTGGTAACTAAGATGGGATAGAAGACTGGAGATTTTGAAGGATTCAATGTCACAGTGGCTGATGGGTACACTCTACCCTGTAATCGGAGGATTTAGTAGTTGGACTTAACTCTTGGTGGTCATAAGATGAGGGACAATTTCTATGTGATTGGCATAGGCGACATAGAGGCGGTTCTAGTAGTGCAATGGCTGCATTCACTCGGAGAGTACACACAAAATTATCAAACTATGGAGCTGAAGTTCAAATCTAATGGGAAGGAGGTAGTCCCTTGTGGCCTTTCTAATGGAGGTCCCATGTTGGTTTCAACCAAGTGAATGGAGAGAGCTTTCCGTAGAGATCAAGTAGCATGGGCAGCTGAGTGCTTGATTACGGATATAGGGCCCTCCAAGGAAGGGAGATCTTATCATGTTGAAATTCAACCCATCTTGGAATAATCATAGTAAGGTTTTTGACGACATTCTTTTGTTGGCCCCATGGTTGTCGTTGTGCCAAAAGGTCGACCTACTAATGCCTAATACAACCACCAGAGTTAATAGATCCACGAGAGGCGGTTAAGCCATGTTGCAAATCCCGAGGGGAGCGCTGACCATCTACCAACAATCTCCCCCTCAGCATTACCCAAGGGGATTCGAACCCGTAACCTTTGGCCCCACAATTGTCGTTGCACCAAAAGGTCGACCTATTAATGCCTGATACAACCGCCAGAGTTAATAGATCCACGAGAGGCGATTAAGCCATGTTGTGAATCCTGAGGGGAGCGCTAACCATCTGCCAACATCCTCCAAGTTTACCTTCAAAATGGGGCTTCCAGCATGTGATTGAGCTTGAAGAGGGGGAAAAACTAGTCATCACTAATGCCTATCGTCATCCTTGGGCATATAAGGAGACTGAGAAGACAATTAAGGAGTTGCTAGACATGGGGCATATACGTCCAAGCTCTAGCCCCTTTGCCTCATCAGTGGTCTTGGTCAAGAAGTAAGATGGGATGCTAAGGATGTGTATAGACTATACAACACTCAACAAGAAGACAATCAAGAACCGCTACCCTATTCCCAGGATCGATGAATTGATAGATGAGCTTCATGGCGCAATATACTTCTCCAAAATTGATTTGCGATCTAAGTATCATCAAATAAGGATGACAGAAGAAGATGTGCACAATACAAACATCAGGTATGATTTGTGATCGGGGTATTATCAAGTGCCATTACAGACATTATGAGTTTTTAGTCATTACATTTGGATTGATCAATACCCCCTACTTTCCAGTCATGCATGAACCAGGTATTCATTATTACAGTGAGATTTGTATTGGTCTTCTTCGATGACATTTTAATCTACAGTAGGACATGGGAGTATCATTTGAAGCATATAGATGAGGTACTTGGCATTATTTAGCAGCATTCATTCTACGCTAAGGTATCCAAATGTGAGTTCGGATTGACTGAAATTTTGTATTTGGGGCATAAGATTAGTGCTCAAGGGGTTAGTGTTGATGAGGAAAAAATTAAGGCAATTCAGGAATGGCCCAAACCTAAATTTATGTACTCACTTGAGGGAGGGATTTGTGGGATTATGCAACTATAGGATGACTGTGAAGGGCTTTCACAACTTTTTTAGCTCCCATATTGACCAATTTGGCGAAGAAAGGGGCATTCACTTAGAGTCCTACTTGACACAAGCAAGCTTGCCCAGTCAACAGGAGGGCTAAATAATTACATGTCCTGTCTGGCTGTTACAGATTTCCTGCAGCTTCCTTTTGTGCCCGAGGTGTGGTGCCCGGGGAGGGTGGGTGGTTTTGATGCAAAATGGGCATCCCCTTATAGCATGTGAGGTAGGAAGATCAAAAGGTTGAGAGGAGAGAGGCTTCTGGAGTTATGACGAGGAGATGCTAACTTTAGCCTCATGCATGCACTTGCCAAATTCAAACAATATTTGGTGTGTGGGAAATTTGTGGTCAAAAAGGATCATAATAGCCTCAAATTCTTCCTCAATCAGCATGACTTGAATGATAGGCAGCGAAAATGGGTAAGTAAACTTCAAGCCTATGATTTTGATATTGAGTATGTGATGGGAAAAAAGAATGTGGTGGTTGATGCACTCTCTAGGAAGCCTTATTTCTGCTCCATTTCAGATATATCTGTTGATTGAGAGGCTGCCATAATAGCTGAATATGCCAAAGATTCATTTGCTACCGACACTTTAGATGGGAAGTTGCAAGATGATCGATTCAAAGTGATTGAAGACCTCATCCTTTACAAAGACCATGTGTATCTTGTACCAAAATCTAAGGTGAAGGAGAGGATTTTGAGAGCTTGCCATGACACACCCCTTGCTGGTCATCTAGGTTTCTACAAGACATACAAACAAGTTAGGGAGCATTTTTCATGGAAGAGACTAAAGAAGGATGTGTTGCAGCATGTTAGAGAGTGTGTGGTGTACCAACAGAACAAAACCGAGCATGTTTTTCCAGCTACTTTGTTGCAGCCCTTACCCATTCCAAATCAAAAATGGGAGAGCATCTCCATGGACTTCATTACTGGGCTGCCTAAGGTACAAGGTAAGGACTGTATCTATGTGGTGATTGATAGGCCTACAAAATATGCTCATATCCATGCCATTCCTTCATAGTATAAGGCTCCTCAAGTTGCTGATTTGTTTTTTAGAGAGATATTCAGACTTCATGGGCTGCTCATGAACATTGTGAGTGACAGGGACAGCAGATTTATCAACTTGTTTTGGCAAGAGCTCTTTCGCTTGACTCACACGAAATTAACTCCAAGTACTAACTATCATCTGCAAATAGATGGACAAACTGAAATTGTGAATAAATGGATTGAGGGCTACCTAAGGAACCGTGTTACAGGGCAGCAAACAGCTTGGATTAAGTGGCTACACTTGGGGGAGCTTTGCTACAACACCACACATCACATGTCTATAGGTATGTCACCTTTCAAGGCTCTCTATGGTTATGATACTACTTCATTGATGGATTTGATCCTTACCAATAGTAGAGTCCCTGGAGCAAGAGATGTGGTGCAACAAAGTATGGATATTTTGAATGCTCTCAAGGAGAACTTACAGCATGCCCAAAACTAGCAAAAGATGTATACAAATCAGCATAGAACAGAGAGATTTTTAATTTTTTTGAGGTTGGTGATATGGTTTACTTGAGGTTGCAGCCCTATAGGCAATATACCCTCAAGGGGAATGGTGCAGAGAAGTTGAAACCAAGGTTTTATGGGCCCTACTAGATCCGAACAAAGATTGGAGAGGTTGCATATGAGTTGGAGCTACCCAAGGATAGCAGAATTCACAATATCTTTCATGTGTCATGCCTCAAAAAGGCAATTGGACAGCAAGTCACACCTTCAATGGAGCTGCCCCCTCTTGATGATGAAGGGAAACTGATACTTGAACCCGAAATGATCCTAGATGCTAGGGAGAAAAGGTTGAGGAACAAGGTGATTCCGAAATACTTGGTGAAATGGAAGAATCTACCTATCGACTATGCGACTTAGGAAGGCGTGAAGATTTTTGAGCATCCAAATATGAGGTTGCTCGAGGACAAGAAACATTTGGGCAAGGAGGACTATCATGTCCCCGATGTTGTCTAAGCCCTAATTTCAATTTGAGTGGGAAAAACAGTGTTTCTTAACACTAATTTAATTTAAATATATTAAATAATATAATAATAAATATTTTTAAAATAATAATAAAATATTTGTATTTTAAACTGAGCCGACCCAGTTGGGCACCATGTTGTTCGTATATATGCTAGTGTTTTGCTTGAAGTTAATTACCACGATTGGACGCACAATCTTGCAAATCTATTGGAGACGAAAACCTCTATGATTCATTATAAGGTGGGATGAAAACCCTACCCTGCAAATGTGGTTTCCTTACCATTCTGCATCAACAAATTCACCCTTTGTTGCATCTTTTGTTTCAAGTTTGAGGAGCCGAATAGCAACTGTTGTATTGGGGTGGAAAGTAGGCGATTGGTGACGGAGCCTTTGGCTTGCACCACGCCCAAGCTCACATGCAATCACCTCCAAACTGCGGACAAGTTCATCATTACGCGGGAGGCTATTGGAAGGTTCGGACAAGGAAATCGCATGAAGGCAAGGCGCCACTACAAGGGCACCGACTACCAAATCGTATCACCTCTTTCAACCTATCAAGGCACTCAAATTATTATATTTGCATTACCGGGGGTATAAAAGCGCCTTTGATCTCATATCAATCAGGTTAGATAGTATTGCTTTCAGATTCTATTGCTTGGGTGCAGCGGCTATATGTACTATATATATCCATAAGCCTAGCGATATTCGAGCTAGACACAGGAATTATCATTTCTTGTGCGAGATACTTGATAGATTCAATGGGTGTTGTGTAGTGTTGCATACTGGTTATTGAGCTGTGAATTGATCTACCTTAATCTACAATTGATATTTTTATGTGTATGAATATTTAGTTTTGTTGCAAATAAATACATATTTTGGTTATCATTCTGAGACTTCATTCATTGTTGTGGTGAGTCAAACTATACTTGTTATCTTTCATTAATCAAATCAAAGATTTAAAGAGACCAAAAGAAAGAAAATGAAGCTTGATCAAATTTGTTCAACTCTCATGCAACTCTAAGGTTGTGGATTAAGAATCTATAATGTGTAAGACGATTGTCTTATCAATATTATCATATGAATATTTAACATTTCATTATATTTTTAAAATTTTCCCTATTTGTTATATAGTCATCCCCTTTGTCATCCCTTGTCGTCCCCTAAAATGGCCTCAAAAGAATTTGTCCTAGAAACATGTTCTCCCATGCCCTATCGTCCCCAACCCAAAAACTTGGTAGCATATTTGTTTAGAGTCCTCCACTCATGCACTTCACATCCTTAATGGCTAATTTGTTGACCTAGAGGGAAGCAATAGGTAATGATCCCATGGATGCATGCAAGCTAGCTTAGGTAGGGAATATAAAGAAAGCAATGATGCAATAAGGCATGAAATAAACGAAAGGAGGGCAGGATGCATCAATCCAAAACTTGATAGGATTAAACTAGATACAAAACACATCTTAATAATTTTTTGAGGTACACATGTGATGAAGAGGAAAGAAATTATTAAGGCATAATATTTTCTATCTTGTTAAAAAAAGAGATGAAAACACAAACATGCTTCCATAAATCATTGATCATCATATCATGCTCAAGGTTTTGTCTCTTTTACTAGTCCACTTGATCCTACTTTGGATGGCCTCAACATCAACTAAATAGTAATATTGAACAAACTAAAACCACATATTTTAAATTTTAAATGCCGAACATGTGAGTTGTTTTTTGTGTTCTCTAAATTGAAAATTCATGATCCTTGTTTACATCCTAACATAGGACTCCCTTTTCAAGGAAAATTTCAAGCCTCTCATGACCAACCAACCGCCCTTTTACCAATATGCAATTGTCCCTCCTTTCTTATCATTGTTTAGAAGCAAAATAAAAAAAGTACAAAAAATTGCACATACCAGTGTCCATCTATTTGCCACAAGGGACAATTATTCACTATATATTCTCATTGAAAATAATTGTTCTCAAGAAGTACTCTTCATCAATAGTTAAGGGCTTGTATATGTTATGCTAGATTAATAAGTGCACTTCTCAACTTCAATGTTTAGTTAATGGCGCCATAAATTCATTATGAAGCATAACTAAGATGATGTGTGAGGTGCAAATAGAGATTTAAAGGAAGCTAAAGATGGTTATCTATACTTGAAGAGAAAGGAAATAAAATCCTACTTTCCTCCATTCCCTTAGGCTCTCTATTAACACTTTTAAATCCTGGAGATTCGAAAATTGCTTCTCATTTACTGATGATATATGTTTGTTTCAGCACATAAACAATTTAGCTATTATCTCCTCTTGGTTGGTTAATCTCCTTCAATAATGCTTGGCCCATATTTTGCCTGAGTGCATAGTCAAATCCTTCTCCAATGTCACTACTACTTCCACTAAAATATATATCCACACTTAGATTCAAACTTCATAACCATGGATACTAAACACACTTCTAGGTTCCACTATTGTCTTCGCCATTCCTATTGCCATGAACACTAATTTGATTGTACACAACACTTGGAAGACCTCTTTTGCCATCTATCTTCTCTTTTTAAGTTTTAACATTATGTGCTTCCCCAGTGAACTTGTCTTTCAACTGTCAACAGTCTTACTCATATTCTTTGTCTTTTGCAATTCTTTATTGATTAAAATGCACTAGTCTGAAAAATGTCATTGGTTTGTACTGAAACCTGTCATATGCAAAAGAAGAGCAGACCATCCTATACTAAGGATTCACCCACAAACTAAGTATCAAGCAAAGCAAGTGAAAGATCAGTGTTATAATCAGATCCTCCTACTGTGCCCGGGATGTATCCTAAACTCGTGTAGGTCCACTGTAATGTCCCCATTTTAGGGTTCTCTTACTCTACAGTTGGAGATGTCTTTCTAGGTTTGTGTCTACATGATCAGAGGGATAATTTGAGGTTATCAGTGAGCTCAGAGGGTGTAGAGGAGTTCTACAATGCTCTCAAATGTTATTTCTGACTTCTAGTTTGGGCTCCAAGATTCTTGGAGAGAGCGTCTATTTATAGTAAGTCACCCGGTCGACTCCGTTCATCTTTATTCCTCATTAGGATCACTCTTGTGCAATTAGTTTCCAATTCTGATGCATATCGACGGTTTCTGCAAATTGAGTGTATTAATGGTTATATTTTAATTATATTATTAAGGTTGCCAAATATTAATTAATATATTCAAAATGGCCCTTAGTGTTATAGCTCGTCGAAACCAAGATGAGATGTTTTAAATCATGGATGCATTAAACAAGGATATTGTGTATCAAAATATGATTATTTTAATTAAAAGGTCATTTTCGGAGTTAAAAGGGAGTTTCAATTAAAAAATGAATTTTAAATTAGAAGCCTTTGGAGAGTTTGGCGGGAAAAGTATTAAAGGGGGTTATGAGAGCTCATTTGGTCATGTTGGATTATTCTATTTCTCTTTTTGAAACCCATGTGGGTCTAGAGAATGAACCAGGTTCATCTCAGCCTTTGGAAGGACAGAAACCCTTTTGAAGTAGATTAGTTTTGGTGGTGAAACGAATCCACCCTAGCTGATTTGTGGAGATCATACAGATCTTCTACTTGGGCGATCAGAGGAATTTGGTGAGTCTCCTGCGGAGACCAAATTGGAGAAACGAATATTATTCAGATTGAGAGTTTTCTTGGAATATTGGAGATTGAACAAATATCTTCAATTTTCAGTTGGGTGATGTCTTTCTGTGCCTGAAGCTTCAGCAAACGGTACAGGAAGATTCATATTTGCATATTCCAAGGTTTCATTGTTGGTTGACAAAGCATAAGTCAGTCGTGGGTTTTTGGAATGTGTTAGGGCTGCCTGGGATGTGAGATAGAAAAATTATTTGCAAGGCTGAGTCTATCGATATATTCCTGGAGCTATATCTGCAATACTGGACTTATCTTCACACACAGAGAGTGGACGGAAATCTGTAAGGGTCGTGGAGTTCATTATAACTTAGGCACTGAATCTCATTGTACTCTTTAGCAAAGTCCTGCCCATCTGTGAAGGTTGGTGATTCCAGATTGAAGGGCGTGGATAGTTCTGAGGCTAACGATACATCTGAAGTTCCCGTACATCTCCTAGCAGCTGCAAAAAGATCTGAAACTGGGCGTTTGGGGATTCCTGTAGCAAGGACATGAGTATCTGTTAAGAGAAGTGCCTGAGTTGATTAGCCGTGAGCCTCCATTCTCTGACGGCGAGTTCACCATGAGGGTTGAGTGGCCTGGGAAGGGTGTGCTGGTCGTGTGGAGTTCCTGGCGTGAGGTCTGCAATACATCTGGGGCCTCTTATTAACAGTTCGATGCTTCCTACTGTCACTGGAAAGTGAATATCGCAGGTCTGATTGTAGTATACATATATAAATGCATGAACATTAACTGTTATTGTAAAATCTGCTAAGTATCTGAAGATATCATCTTGCTGATTATTCATTCTGAGGAAATCTGTACATGCAAAAAAGTCAATATATTACTGAGAAAATGTTTGTTAAAGGGCTGTAATATCATATCTGCTTTGGCAATGGTTTGGAACCACTGATAGCACTGTCATGTCTGGACTGTGTAGAAGAATGTAATGAATGTATTGATGTTCAGTCATCTGTCATAGTTTGCAAACCTTATACTTACTGCTGCTCATCTCTGAGTCAAACATTCTTACTTCTGCGCTATATCCATATTCAGTTTGAACCTGTGCAAGTCTACAGTTTGTTTCTGTTCATTTATTATCATGCTCAATGAAATGCAAGAGGAATGATGGGCTAAAGTTGATTTCCAGATTTCCATGTTCATTTCATTTGAATGTTATTATCTAATATGCAATGCAATAATCTACGTTTGATAAAATGGAACATCTATCAAACTGAAAATATCGAGCAAAAATCTCAAGTCAAATCTCAGTTCGGGGTTGGCCATTACATCCACTCACCTCAATATGGCAGTCAATAATCATGCTACTAAAATTGTCACAGCACTGTAGGCTTCATCTAACAACAAATGTGGTTTATTGATCAAATTCACAGTTCTCAAAAAATATACATATATTCCAAAAGAATAAGCATAAGCTGCAAAGCTTGGCTGAACCAGTTTGCACGAAAACCATATCCTGATCCTTAATTTTCAATATAAAAACTTATGATATGAAGAAAAGGGCAGTAAACCAGCATACCACTGTTACAGTATAGTGAAAAAGTAGAAAACAAACAAATAATTAAGGAGATAAAGCACGGTGTGAAATAAATCATGATATATGAAATTACAAGGATCAGATAATATCTCACTTAAACATTTTTATTTCATTATCTTGCTGCATAAATTCTAATGTCATGATTACTCTTTGGGCTATGCAAATTTCTTTGTGATCTGAACTGTAGAATGAAAATAATTAAAACCGAGTTGATTGAATTGATCATTTGTACTCTTAACTCATGAAGACTACAGAAGAATTGAAGAAGTTGTTACTCATCAGTTTGGTTTTCTGCCTTTGTTCTGTTCTTGCATATGGCTACATCTCTGCCTTGCACAATTCCATCTTCATGAAGTCAAAAGCATGATCAGATACTATCTTGCTTAAATATTTTTATTTCATTTTCCTGCTGCATAAATTCTAATGCCATGATTACTCCTTGTGCTATCCAAATTCCTCTGTGATCTAACTGTCTCTTGAAAATCATTATAAGTAAGTTGATTGAATTGGACATTCAAACTTAAAAATTCATGAAGACTAAAGAAGAACTCAACACATGCTTTTGACTTCATTAAGATGGAATTGTGCAAGGTGGAGATGCAGCCACATGCCAGAACAGAACAAAGGGAGAAAAACCAAGCTGATGAGTAACAATGTACTGTGTTTTTACCACCAAGAATCAAGGAATATTTTCACAGAACAAAACTGCCAGATATACCAAAGTGGCTGTCGCATAATTGTCATAGCAGCTTTGTTTGTAGTCATCATGGTTGGACATGTAATGGCAACAATGCACATAACATAGCAGTTTTGCTAATTTCATGGTGGTTTCTCCCTGATGTAGTAGATGTTTCACAGTTCACCCATGTCAAACTGAAAGCATAAACCGTGTTTCTTAAAATGTTTCTTAATGTTTGGAATCTCCCGTTCCACTCATTTTGCTCATCATTTATCATAAATATACCCTCACCAAGTAATGAAAAGGAGCTGGAAGAGAACTCCAAGGCAATGAAGTGATTGATCATTGAATCATAGCCAAGAGTGATCCAAGGGAGTTTTTGAGTTAGAAGATGATTGCAACAGCCGAGAACTTCAGATGTATCGTTAGCCTCAGACCTATCCACGCCTTTCAATCTGGAAATCGCCTCTGAACTATCCACGCCCTTCAATCTGGAATCGCCTAACGATACAGATGAAACATCTGAAGTTCCATCTGTAAGAAAAAGTTACAGTGCATTTGAAGGCTCAGATGGAGCTATTTACTTGTAAAAACTTGCAAGATTATAGTGACGATAAGCAAGCGTAGCTTCACTCTTCTCCACAGTTTTCCCTCATTTGTGTTTTCTCTAGGATAATTCCTAGTGTTATCTCTCCCATGTGTGTTCTGATTCATTTGCTTGCTTGCTTCCGTTCCATGCCACTGCTCCATTATTGCAAGCACTTAAGAAAGCATAAGAATGATATATTCAGATGATTACAAGCATAGCACTTGTTCACAAAAGCCATTAGAAGCTTAATCAATTCTCACATAAGTTGAAGAAACAGAATTGTTCTTATGGACTAGATAAGAGTCTCAATTTAATACCAGAATGGAAGGGGTCAGAAATAAGATAGGCAGAGAATATAGGCATATATATGAGCATGTACGCAATTGCATGATGGATATATGATCTAGATATGCCAGCAATAGTGCTATAGGAAGTGTTAAGTTGGATCCTTAGATTGTTGTTTCAAACATACAATAGCATATAACTTAGATACAACACATAAGGAAAATTAAATCCATGGTATTGAATCATACAATCGAATAACCAGTACAATTACCAATCACCCTTCCCCTTCAAGTATACCAAAAATACAAGTCTTGTAAAATTGTAACTATAAGACAAAATAGCAACAAAAAGTAATGTCTACACCAGCTGGTATAAATAGAATAGCCAACCTGCACAAATGATAAGTTGCCATAATGATAAAACTCATAGTTTTAATCCTGAAGAACATTCATATTGCAACTAGTTGGGCATGCCACTTAACATCCCAACATCTAGAAAATATTGTAATAAAAAGATTGTTATCAGATGCATTATCTTCTCTTGTGTGGCTTCTCCTAAGAAAAGGGTAAGATATTCCAAGTTCAAGTGACAAAGAACTACATATCTTAGCATGAATCATGAACTAAAACAATAGTTGTCGACCATTTTCTTAAAACATATCAGTGCAAAAACCAAGTTTCCAGAATATATAAAAGCTTGAATTTTAGACAAAGCTACCTGTGCACTCAAGGATTTGATTGCCTCCTTTGCAGCTTTGCATTTACGAGATTCTGCTGCAGCCAAAGATATAGCTTCTTGTGCCTTCTTCGCTGCCTGTTCCAGATCTGATTCTTGTTGTTTGCATCTCTGTCTCAAGATCTCAACCTTTACAAGCAAGATACAACAATAATAAATCTAACCATTGGAAAAGCATGATAATTTTTAAAATCTTGAAGCTGCATGGCATTGCTAGGCTCTAATAACAACATGAATCCAATGTTCCAGACCCCATTTTGAATTACAAAGCATAATGGAACGAAGAGTTATTTTTTATATAATGAAAATGTTATTGAATTATTGGTACCTGCTCTTGCAACTTGAGGACTTCTTCACTCAAAACTTGATTTGTCTTCTTAAGGTCTTCAACCAGACCTTTGGAAGAAGCAAGGCCTCCCATTGTTGGAGTTGGTGTTGCAGAACGAGGTGGACTAGATCTCCTTGTGAATGGTGATACTGATCGTAAGTTGTTTTTTGACTGTGGAATTGAAATTAATGCTTTTGATAGCATTTGTTGTGAATCAAGTAAGTTTGAGAGAGTAATATCCTTTAGCTGTAGCAAAGGAGGTGCTTGGGATGATGATTCCAGCTTTTTACCGCGCTTGTTACCATGGGACTTCACTTCCACAGTCAGCAATTGTGTTTTTGAACCTTTTCTTTCTGACTTTTCTGGTCTATCTTTGATATCATTCAAATGCCTAGGAAGCATGTTTCGTTTGTTATTATAAGATACTATTGCAAGTTCTGATGCTTTCTTCAATTTGACAAAACAAGAATCACATACACGGTGTGGTTTATTTGGATTTGGTGCCAGTGCAGCCTTCATGGCCTTTCTAGAACTACATGAATGGCAGTGAACTAAACCACAATTATAGCAATGGTGACGCTTTCTAGTAAATCCAAAAGATTGCCTGCATCCTGAACACACTGGTTGATCTGCTCCTGAAACCCACTTGTGAAGGCATATGGCTGCAGTGAAATTGGAGCCACAAGCAATGTTCTTGACATGTTTATCTTTTAAAGCCTCAACTAGTGTAGGTGTTTTGCGATCCTCTACATCCCCATGGCCCAATCTTCCATTAGCTCCTTTCCCCCAAGTATAAACCTCATTTTTTGACGTCAGAGCTGCAACATGATATGCTCCACAAGATATCTCCTCAACTGTCTCATCTGCCAATTTCCCTTCTACTAAACAAGGCAACTTGCCATCAGATTGGGGATTCCCAAGCTGACCATAAACAGTACTTCCCATTGCAAAAACCTGACCTGAAGTTGTCAAGCCTACAGTGAGACTATGACCACATGCAAGTTGTCGAAAGTTGTAATCTATTAGTGCTGGCACGCATGTTGGTACGAGCTTTGTCTCTTTATCCCCATGACCAAGTCGACCTTTATCTCCATCACCCCATGTGAACAATTTTCCCGAAGAGCTTGCACTGGAATGTCCAACAATGACCTCTACCACTGCAGCAGTGTGCCACACACCACAAGCAATTCCAACAGTTCTTAAATCCTTTAGAGACTCCACTTCTCTTGGATATGACACACTCTTGCGATCCCCATGACCCAAGCTTCCAAATGTTCCATCACCAAATGTAAACAGCTGCCCGGTAGAGGTTACCAATGCCGTATGCCAAGGACCACAGGAAACAGAGGAGACATGGATTCCATCTAGAGTACCAGAAACCTTCTTTGGTATCCAATGACTCACATCATTACCATGTCCTAGAAGACCAACATTGTGGCTACCATCACCCCATGTAAACAACTCACCTGTCATTGTAACTGCACACGTGTGATATTCACCACAAGCAACAAAATCAACACAATTATTAGCCAAAGCTTCAACAAGCCGTGGTTGCCAAACATCTGAAGCCACTCCATGACCAAGACGGCCTCCAGACTCCTCCCCCCAGGTAAATACTTCTCCATGTCTTGTAACAAGAGCAGCATGTCTAATGCCACAAGCAATATGGTGAACATCTAGAAAGAAAGCTGATTCTAAAGGCTTTGGTAGAAGTGCATCTGTGTTTGCACCTGGAGCACTCACACCTTTTTCAGTTCCACCTCCCAGAAACCCATCCCAAATACCCTCTCCCCACACATAAAGATCCCCTAAGGCATCAGCATCATCTTGGGCAGAACCTTGACTTGAAGAACTAGGGGCACTTGAAACACTCACTCTGAAAGCTTCTGAAGAAACTCCTTTCGCTTGCATGTTTTAACAGTCTGAACCTGCATCTGAGCTTGTCAGATCAAAAAATATTTAAAAAGAGACGAGAGATACGTTCCTTAGATGCAAACTCTCTGCTGTATTTATATTTGAATCCTCCTCTGGTAAGTAACAAAGAGAACTCCCACCCAATTTCCAATTCTTATAATTGCCCTTTTCCTGGATATTTAGTATAATGGGCACCAGTATTAGTTGCAAATGAAAATAACAATGCAATCTAATGTGATTATATAGAATCATAGTATTTGATAAAAATCTTCAATTTCAAAATTTGTAAAGGAATCTGTGTAATGCATCTTAAAGAAAAGTTTACCTGAAGTTTTATAAATTATTCCTAAACTGAACATCCAAATGAACAAAGACCATATGGCCCAAAAGAAAAAGAAAATAAAAGATAGATCATAAGGAGGGCAAAAAGCAGAAGTTGTTAAATACATGGTGCAAGAATCAAGACCATCTAAAAATAACACAAGCTATATAAAATTCTTATATAAGTGTTTTCCCAAAACCATCTAAGGATCAATGATGCAATCCAAATAAGACTTTCATAATTGTTTTGATAAACTTGATCACAGTTCAACTCCAGTTTGATCTTGACACCTAATTGGGACTCCTGGCCTGAGACTTGCAAGATAGGACCAATACATGATATATGCTGACTGAAAAAATATGGCAAAAGGAAGTGATCCATTATTAGGGAAAGATACTGAATATAAAAATTAAAGATGCAGAAATTTACTAAACAAAATCATAAGCATTTGAGTTTATATTAAAAAACTGCACTTGTAATCAAAAAGAGAATTGTCAATTGACTTCCGCTAGAAATAATAAGGCTACAGAGATAACAATGCGGAAAGTGAGTTGCATAATTATCATTTTAAAATATCATACTGCAAAGCATGTGATTATACTGCTTGGTAAAATGAAGAGTCAATATGATATATATAGTTGAACAGCCTCAGCTGATGTTATCCTGACAGATGAATTCGCTGCCTATGGAGGTAATGCATGCTACTTATTTTATGATAACTCGTCTTGATATGTTATACAGAAAACATTGTAGGCAACTTCATAATCCTCTCCAGAGCCAATCAATTAAAAGGCGAGCCACAGAGGGGCTTCAGAGTAGTTGAACAGTCTTGATAACCATAAGTTTCTGAGATGTAGACAGCAGTTATTGCTAGCTCTCCCTTATCATAACCATCACTCCCAGTGTTCTCTTTTGCATCGATTCTATTTCCATTTTAATGTTCTATTGATCTCTAAAATCTTATTTATTTTACCCTTGCTGCTCTCTTGTTATATAGCTTAAGTTTTTCACTTTATTGTCTTATTGTTCCTATTGTATTAAAGCCATATAAAGCAATCCCCTGCTCTTGCTAGCGTATTTTAAACCCACAAATAATCTATTGGTTTCCAATGGATATTATTAAATTTTGAATTGTAAATATGCATTTCACCTCTATAGAGATGGTCAAAAAATCATAATGGCAGAAAGCACGAAAGTTTGGCACACCGATACAAATTTAACACATTTCATAATTATCCATTCTTTAATCAAAAAAGTGTATAATAGCTGATTATATATGGTACTTTTTGACAAACTAAAAAACAGTACTCTTATTATTGTTCTGAAGAAGTCAGCCAGCCAATATCACTATAGAATGGTTTATATTTGCTTCAACAACTAAGGTATTCTTACGTACATCCGAATGTTGGAAGGCCTCACAAGTAATAATGTTCAGTTATAAATCAGTCAATATGCAAAGCATCTTACACAGTTATGTGCCCTGCTCAGGATATAGAGAATCTACAAGACATGCATGTGGTGGAAGACAAAATATATATAATATTGAGAACCAAACACGGAGATGAGATAACAGAAACTATTTTCCAAAGAGAAAATACATTTCAAAGTACATTCATATCATAAATCATATTGTTCATTGGAATTGAATGGTCTTGTTACTAGTATTTATTTTATTAGTTGTAAAAATAATTTCAAATAAGATAAACAGAAATAAAACTACTACTAATTATCACAGAGGTATATCAGATTTGTTTGTATTGTGTTTTTTGTCATGCAAAAAGGTTATAATTAAAGGAACAACAAAATACCAGAAATGCTAAAGAACATGAGTAACTTCAATGAGCTATCAATATTTAATAACCTTAAGAATGCAATCAAAAACAAAATTGTGCAGCCAACACATGAACACAGTGTATTCTTGCAATAAAAGCAATTTACAAACAACCCGTGCAAAAGCAGAAATTCAAATAAAAGAAGCTGAAAACATGTACTTTTTCCTCAGCCCAAGGGATCCAAGTGATAATAAAAACAGCAAAAGACCAATCAAGATAGGATCCAAACTAAGTCAAATAGGTAAGTTTCAAAAAGCAAACCATATAGATGAAAATCAGGCATGTCACTAATGCAAGAGCGAGTAATCTGGTCAAGGAAAAGAAATGAATTTTTTTTAACAATTGCAGCAATAAACTTTAAAAAAAAGAAAAAGAACCAGAATGTGAGAATCAGTGGCCATCTCCAGTAAAAAAGGCGTAGCAGAGCAATGCACAGGTGAAAACAATGCCAAATATTATTCAGGAACGTGCTGGAAGTCAGTCGACAAATGGTATGCAATGCGGGCAAAAAATATGGCATGTACAATTTGAAATGATCCAATAACGCTTTGGAACAGCAAAGATAAAACTCTGCAAAGCTAGTCTCATAATCGGGGTGGTCTGCCACTTGCCAGTCAACAAAGAATATCCATGGGATGCATCCCCTGCCCTCAATAGCTATCTCAAATGTTTTGCAGACACAGATAGGGCATGCCCATTCTCCTGTTCCCCAACATTCCCGATGTTTTGGCATTGTATTCTCTTGTCTCCAAATCATTTTTTATCTGTAAATTCTTTAAAAAGCAGAATTGAGAATTCACAAAACCAAAAATTATGCTTGCAGACTGTGCTACTTGTTATTTCAAATAACAGAGTTAGAGAGTGGGAAATGTTGACCAAATTAGAAGAAAACATGCTGCGACAAAAATGAATTCTGCACAAAAACTCAATAATTTATACTAGAAACCCTCAAAGAGGGAAAAACCAGCTCATGGTAGCGGCAAATACCTACAACCTCAATTAGCATAGTAAATTACCAAGTACAATGAGTTGCTTGGAAGCAAGCTGCCTCTTGCTCCTTTAATGGTAGGCAAAATTGTTTAATCTTTCTAAAACCTATGTTACTAGAAACAGCAGGAGTTGGACCTGGTACGGGAACAAGCAGGAGTGAGGATGGGATTTATAGTATTCACCCCTGCCACCCTAAGTATGCTATGGGTATGTCCAAGACATAACCACAAGGTAGCAGCAGGGGTGTACCCTGGCCATCCCATATGCCCAAGTCCTCCCAGCCATGTCCAAAGCCCTGCCTGCACTTTTGAACCACCAAAATGTTTTTCTAACTTTAAACTATGCATTTTAGAAACCTACAAAACTCTAAAACATGAATGACAACCCTAAAAGTGACAAATATTACATTCATTTCACAATCACAAAGCACAAAAACAACCAATATCATTCCTCTTGGCCAGTTTTGAATTTGTGAAGTTAGTTTTTTGAAAGGTGAAGAATTGCAAAGGTGCCAAAAAGATTTGCTAGGAGCTGCGAGAAGGAACTAGCTTTGCACAAAGGAGATTTATCAATCAAAGGTAAGTATTTTGTGAGATTCCTTCAAGTTTTTTGAAAAATTCTTTTCAATTTTTTTCCAAATAAAAACTTAAAGATTTTCTTTTAAAATATTTTGTATTTATATTTTCTCATTTTTATAATTAATTTTTAATGCATACATATACTATATATCTACACAAATTTATTTTATTCGTTCTCTTTTACTTAAATTGCAAGTTTTCGCATCTTAGGATTATTTTATATCAATCATACCTCTTCATAATTTATTTTATTTTATTTTTAATTGTTTAATTCTCCCTCTCCCTCATCTCTTCCCCATTTTTTAAGGCCTTATCTGCACTCCAATTCCACACTTCCCTCTTCCTAATGATGGATCACTGAGCATGATCCAAAACGTCAATTAAAAAGCATACACAGTTTAATCCAAAAGCTTGCTCTAATTATTTTGTATTTATTAAATTGTTTTTTGTTTTTATTATGTTTATATGTATTGTATGGGTTACATTTTCAATTTTTTTATTTTTTTTCTTATAACAGTAATTTATTCAAAATAGCTACTAGTTCAATTTTAATGGCTCCAAAGACAGGTAAACACTTAAAATATGATCAAGCACCATCTCTATGGAAATATTTTAAAATGAAACAATTTCCAAGAGGCGGGGCTTGCTTTTAGCCACCAAGGACTGAGTATAAGCGGCTGTTTAGTTGAGTACACCTTTGTGCTATGACCGGCCTAGGAATTAAAGTTTTTCAAGGGGCAAACAAGAAGGGGTTGCCAAAAAGAACAAATTATGGTATATATTAGAGAACATGAAGAAGATGATGTTGTAAATGAGAGAAAATTAAAATATCATCTCTTGGTGAAGAGAAAACAAGGAAGCCACCTACAAGGCCTCCTCCAATAGTGGTTGCCCCACATCCTTTCTTGGTGACACCATTTACCTAAGAAGAATATCCCTCTATTTCTTTTCACAAAAGAGGCCTATTGGAGAAGACATTTTAGAATGAAGGGAGGGATAAAGCAGATAAACAATTTACACATTGCATTTACACCAATGGTCTTCTTTTCAACCTAGTGAGATCACCATATTGGTGGGAAATGGTGATGACAACCAATCAACCACCCTTTACTTACAAGGCCTTGACTATGAGAAGGTGCGCATCACCTTATTGGCAAAAAAGAATTGTGGAGACATCACTAAAACCAATCAAGAATTCATGAGTTGAAACAAGATTGTCCATCATTTATAATGGATGAAAAGACTGTATAAACTGGCTTTTAATAAATGTTTTTTTAAGGTGGTTGACTGTGATGGACAAGTGAAAGATGCAAACTTCATTTCCAAAATCCTCAGAATCCATAAAGATGGTGGTGTTGAGAATGTTGTCCAAGTCATAACGAACAATGCAAAAAATTGCGAAGCAACATGTGCTTTGGTTGAGGAAAGGTATGAGCACATTTGTTGACACCATGTATCGTCCACTTCCTCAATTTGATGAGGCAAAAGATTAGTACTCAGATAGAGTGGGTGAAAAAAATATACATCAAGAGTGAAGAGATTCAGATTTCCATGACAAACCATCATATGTCACCAGCATCTTCAAGAATTTCTCCAATTTGGAAATGTTGATGGTAAATTTATGAAATTTCAATGTTTATTTTGAATTAATTTATATGACATATTTACTTAATTAAATTTTAGTTTGTTATTTTTTTTACACTACATTAGGTTGTTGAGACTCATTTTGCATTGCACACAATCGTTTTGAGACAATTTGCAAAGGTGTGAGAGATGTTGAGCAGCATGGTCATTAGCAACCAATGGAATTTGTGCAAGCAATTAAATTCACAAAGGACCCAGATGGTCAAATCATTGATCCTAGATGATGATTGATGAGCTTGTATGGTCTACATCTTGAGTTTCACCACACCCATCATGAGTATGATCAAGTTTGATGATTCAAATCGGTCGTGTTTGGGAGAAATCTATATGATGGCATGGACTCTATGATAGAAAAAATAATGTCAATAATCACAAAGGAGAAGACCCCAAAGAAAGATTTTTCCTAAGGGTGAAAAAAATTAACCACGCCCTTGCATCTCTTTGCATATGCATTATCTCCCAAATAAAACATGAAAATACTTCCTTTGCCTAGGAGAATGACACCATATAGAGATAATGAAGATACTAATGGGTACAAGAAAGCATTTCAGAGAATCTTCTTAGATCCAAAAGGGGCAAATAACTTTAGGACTGAATTCGGTAGGCTCACTCATCATGGGACTAGACCATAATATTTGCACTCTTCAAGATAAGTACAAGATGGACGTTGATACATGGTGGTCCCTTCATGGCAAAGTTATATGTTCTTCCAACCTCTTGCAATCAAAATATCATATGTAGGCATTTTTTTAAGCTTTAGCATTCTTACCTCTCTTTCATGTTTTTAAGTTGTATTAACTTTCTCTCCAATTTCAACAAATTGTGAGTTCTTCTTTGCTAAGTAGAATCAAAGTACATACTCCTTTTATCCACTCAAATAAGTGCATCTAGTTGGCTACAGAAAAAGCACAAGATTTGGTCTACATTCATTCCAATTTGTGCCTCTTATTGCATAAGGAAACTAACTACAAGGAAGAAGCGAGAAAGAATTGGGATATAGCCCTTGAGTGTACCAACATGGATGCATCTATTTAGAGCTTGCCACTGTCGATATAGATGACAATGAGGCTCCTACACATGATGTTTATCTAGTTAGTGGGAGTGGGCATTGCAGTTGCTTGTGGTTCAAATGAAGTTGAACCAAGTGATGACTTAGGTCTAGATGCTTTTGAAGGAGAGCAAGATATAATTTTTTACTGTAGTTACTATTTAAAGTTTTATTATGATTTGACATATGGATATATCATATAACATATAACATTTGATGATTATCAAATGTATTTTCAATTATGTTATTTAACTTATTTTTAGTATCAAGTATCAAATATATTTTAATTACTATATAGTCACTAGTGTATATTTTTAAATTTTTTTGTATATATAGTGTCGTCCCTATGCTCAGAAAGAAGAAATTGTCGTATAGGCATCACCTGAATCCTAAACCCAATTCTGATCCTGTACCCATTTTGGCAACTTAGTTTTAAACCATTAATAAACAACTAAATCCTCCTTTGTCCAATCAATACAACTTCATTTAAACCTCCCATGTCTAAAGATAAACTCCTCAATTCCATTTATAACTTTTGTTGATGCTAGAGTGTTTCCCTCGGCCCAAGGAGAAACCTTTCAAAAGATGGAAGCTGATGTTGCTTGTTTGTTTCAAATTCTATTTTGCACAATTGGGGGTCATTTATGCACTCACATATTTGACTAGGGTCACTTCTGCACTCATGGATCCATTTTGCACAATCAAAAATAACCCCTTTGAATTCCAAGTTGTAATTGTTGTTGATCTTTCAACAAATTCACTTTACTATTCACAAAATTACATGTCTATATATATTTTTGATACATTATCCTTATGGATCACACCTCCCTAATTAGAGAGGCTTTTGGTTCAACAAAAAGATTAATCAAATTTTGGGTGATGAGAACATCTCCCCACAACCTCCTCTATGGAGAGTGGTAGCTTTTCTTCGATTTCCACATACTATGTTTGGACTCATGCTTCATTCAAGTCTCCTAGGTTGGTGGTGGCTGCTTTCTTCTCATATGAGCATGGAACTCTCCAGGGTACTTGATAAGCATATCCTCTTATTCGAAGTCGTTGCCCACTAACATGGCTTCTCTTCATAACTCCATAGTGTAATCCTGTACGTTTTTCCCATCTTCTTGTTAAAGATACATCCGCTTAATCTTTTGATCAGTCTTGTGACCAATGGTATAAAAATTCTCATTGACTTATTTCTTTAAAATCTTCCCAACTTGCTACAATTGCCATTTTCTTCTTTCACAATTAATTGCATAATTCTCCCATCATACAAGAGCATCGCTTACATTTTGAGACATGAAAAGAAAATTCATTGTACCCTGTTAACTTTATTAACACTACAAAAAACTTCTAATTGCTTAATACAAGACTCCAACATTTTCGCATTAATTTTTCCATCAAGAGTTTTAATTTCAAATTTAGTTTCTACTTTAAATGGAGATGGTTCTTTTGCTTTGAATGATTCTTTCAAGAAATCCTCACCTTTCATACCTTCTTCCTCTACCAAATTTCTTCACTAGAGATTTCACCAAACTACCTAAAGAGGTTTGGACTTGCACCATCTTCATTTACTCTCTTGCCATGTGCTATTGTTGTTGGCCCAACCATTGTTGGTTGATGCAAGGGCATCCAATCAATCCTATTCTCTGCTGCTTGCTCATTTTGGCATTGAAGGCTTCTTGTTTTCTTTCTTTCGTCTTTGTGTTCACAGGTGCTGGGATGGATTTGTTTCAGTTTTGCTTCTATGCCTGGTTATTTACTTCTGTTCTTTTTTAGAGCCTTCTTTGGGCTGTTATGCTGATGCAGTGACAGGACATTCAACTATTTTTGGTTCTTTTTAGGCTGGTGATGTGATATGACTGTTACATTTGCTATTTTGGTTGCTGGGTGCTCAGGGAATAATGCTTGACTTTAAAAAGTTGGTTGTTATTCTGACAGCAACCTTTATTTCAGACTCATGGAGAGTAAAAGACCCTGCACCTACCTATATTTAGCAGTACCTCCATATTTAGCTAAGTCTTATTTCGTCCTTGTCAAGTGGGTGGCTGTCAGGCCTATTTTTAGGCTGGGCAGTTTAAGATGCCCTATCTTTTGGCAGAACAAAGGCTATTTTTTAAGGGGATGCTGCAGTGGAAAGGTGGTGTGAGAGTTCGATTAGAGTATTGGTAATATTAAAAAAAAAAAAAATTGGGATAAGGAAGGATGCTGAGATGAACCTGTTAAATGCCCGGAATACTGTTTCCAATGTTGCTTATGACTGAGATGAGCCTGTGGAACACCCAGAATGCTAATTGTCCTGTTTGATTCAGAAATTTTAGTGATATGTTTCTGATTGGGCAACTGGATATGAGAGTTGGTTCAAGAAATTCTGACAGGTAGGTATCATTGTGTTCTTTTGAATTGTTAAAATTATCTGTTACTTGTTGACATTGTTTTTCAAATTTTGTAAAAAGGGTTGCCTTGTTCATGACCTTTAATTGGGCTCTCGAATCTGGACTGCATTATGGGTTCTCAGTCAATCTCTACATGTAATTTTCCAATGCAGTACCTGTGCATTCAACTCCTCCATTTGGGCACTCTATGCTCTTGTCACTGTCATATGCACAC